>CAUYQG010073139.1:0-53340 GCA_963574415.1 Tarsius wallacei | reverse complement strand
CTATTAATATTTACTTTATATATTTAGGTGTTTCATTATTGAATCTCTCTCTCTCATATATATATATATTTACAATGTTATATTATATATATTTACAATGTGTGTATATATTTTTCTACAATTATATATATATACATATATATTTGCAATTGTTTCTATTTTTTTAAAATTTTAAAAAAATTATTATTATTTTTTGAGTTGGAGTCTCACTCTGTCTCCCAGACTGGAGTACAGTGGCCGCTCCCGGCAATCCTTCCGCCTCAGCCTTCCAAGTAGCGCGCACTACTACACCCGGCTAATTTTTTGATTTATTGTAGAGATGAGGTCTCGTCAAGTTGCCCAGGCAGGTCTCGAACCCACGGACTCAGACAATCCACTCACCTCAGCATCCCAAGGTGCGGGATTACAGTCTGAGTACAATTGTTTTTATAGCCTTGCTGTATTAACCCTTTTATCATTATATAATGAATTTCCTTGTCTTTTTATACAATGTTTGGCTTAAAGTCTATATTCTTTAATTTAAATATAGTTACTCTTACTTGGTTTTGGTTTCCATTTGCATGCAATATCTTTTTCCTTCCTTTTAATTTTAGTCTGTGTGTCCTTATTGGTGAGGTGAGTCCCTTGTTGGCAGCATGTAGATGGGTCTTGTTTAGTTTAATTCATTCACCACTCTACAACTTTTATTTGGATAATTTAATTTATTTACATTGAAGGTAATTGTTAGGAAAAGACTCACTGTTGCCATTTTGTATTTGTTTGGTTGCTTTATAGACCCTTTCTTTCTCTCTTACTGTCCTCCTTTGCAGTTATTTTTCTCTAGTAGTGTTTTGATTACTTGCTTTTTAAAAAGTGTATGTATTATAGATTTTGTGGTTGTCATGAGGTTTAAAAATGTTATGACAGTTTATTTTAAGCTGATAAGTAACTTTGATTGAAGAACAAAGAAAAAAACTCAACTTTTTGACCCCACCCCACATTTGATTTTTTTTTTTTTTTTTGAGTTCAGAGTCTTACTCTGTCCCCAGGCTGGAATACAGTGGCATGCTCACGATCACCACAGTCTTGACCTGTTGGGTTCAGGCAATCCTTCCGCCTCAGCTTTCTGTGTAGCTGGAACTGCAGGCACGCCCCACCATGCCTGGCTAATACATTTGAATTTTTGATGTCAGAATTTACATCTCTAATGTTGCTTATTTCTTATCATGTTATTGTAGTAGTTGTTATTTTAAAAATAATTTTGTGTTTTAATCTTCAAATTCCATTCTACATGTATAAGTGGTTTGTACACCATGGTTATTGTATTAGAGCATTCTGATTTGTCCGTATGTTTATTTTTTCCAGTGAGTTGTCTATCTTCAGCTGTTTTTGTGTTGCATGCTAGCATTCTTTTCTTTCAGTTTGAAGAACTTCCTTTAGCATTTCTTATAATACAGGTATGACAGTGATGAATTCTTTTAAACTTATTCATCTAAGAAAGTCTTTATCTCTATTTCATGTTGAGGATGACTTTGCTAGGTATAGTATTCTTGGTTGGTTGAGGTTTTTTTTCCCCTGTGTCTCTTTGAAAGCATTCTACTTTCATTCCCTTTAAAAAAATTTCAATTAAAAAAATTAAATTATTTATTTTCAGATCACAATAGAATAAAACAAAAAATCAATAGCATGAAGAGTTTTAGAAATTGTACAAGTACATGGAAATTAAACAACATGCTTCTACCAGGTATACTGGAACTCTCTTATATGTTATTTGCTTTTTTCTCTTGCTGCTTTCAGGATTCTCTCTTTGTCTATGCCCTTGGAGAGTCTGATTATATGTTTGGGGGTAATTTCATTTAGGCTGAGTCTGATTGGTGACTTTTGATCTTTCTGTACCTGGATATTTATAATTTTCTTCAGGCTCAGAAAACTTTCTCCTATCATTGTTTTGAATAATCTTTCTACTCCTTTGTCATTGTCTACTCCCTCTTGAATATTACTAATGCAAAATTTATTCTTTTGCTGCTGCTTCATAGATTTCATCTGCTTTTTTCATTCTTTTTTTCTCTTCTGACTGTATTCTCAAACATTCTGTTTTCAAGCACACTAATTGCTATTTCTGTTTGAATAATTTTGTTATAGAGGTTTTTCAATTGAAGTTATCACTTCATTCACTGTCTTTTTTGGCTCCAGAATTTCTATTTGATTTTTAAAATTATTTTAATCACTGTTAAATCTCTCTGATAAATTTCTGAATTAGTTTTCTGTGTTTGACTGAAATTCTTTGAGTTTTTTTTAAGAGTCAATTTGAATTCTTGGTCTGAGACCTCATACATGCTCATCTCTTTAAGATTAGTCACTGGCACTTGTTTTGTCCATTTGGTGAGGTCATAGTTCCCTGATTTCTCTTAATTCTTATGAATGTATGTTGATGTCTACACATTGAAAAATTAAGTATTTATTTCAGTTTCACTGTCTGGTTTTGTTTATGTAGGCCTTTCTATGGTGTGTCTATCTAAAGATCTTATTCAGATCAACGATAGTGCACCCTTAGTCCCAGATCACTGTATCCTTTTCAGCATTAGATAATGCCTAAAGCCCAGGTTCACTGCTAATCTTATGAAGGCTCCAACGTTGTTGTGGCACCCAACCTGGATGAGCCTGAGAGAAATTCAAAAGGGGTGCCTGGGCTATGGGAAAGCCAACTAGGGACTCATATACAGAGAACTTTTGGACCATGCTTTCTTCTGAGTGGTGCTTCTGAACATACTAATTGTGAGTTTTCTATGGCTGTGCTGGTGAGCAGCCTCTTAGATTCAGGTGCTGGCCACTGCTAGCGCCACCTCCACTCTGTCTTTAGCTGATCTTGGGTGTTTTATCCCTGCAGGCGCTTGCAATACTTTCTGTGGGCTGAAACAAACCTCCTAAAAATGGACCCAGAAAGACAGAGAAGCTAAATGTTCATCTCCAACTCAGTTTTTCTAGCATAGAAACTGTGAGTTCAAGGGATTTTTTTTTGCATGTAGTATCTTGCAAACCTGATGGAGTGGCATCTTGATAAAGGAGAATCATTTCCCTTATTGTCTGCTTGCTGTTTTTTCCTCTGATCTATAACCCAAAGGATTGTCACTAACTTGATTTTGAGTTCTAGGACATTCTGCCACTGGAGAAAAGTTGTTGATATTATTTTGCATAACAAAAAGATGGTTTCAAATTTATTGGGAAATATTTAACTTTATGATTCATAGCTTCATGTACTCAAAGGAAGACAATATTTTATAACAAATATATCTAAGGTAGAGAAAAAATATTCTGATTGGGCATGGTGGCTCATGCCTGTAATCCCAGCACTTTGGCAGGTCAAGGCGATAAGATTGCTTGAGTCTGGGAGTTCGAGATCAGGCCAGGCAACAGAGCAAACCGAGTTTCTACAGAAATAAAATTTTAAAAAATTAGCTGGATGTGGTGGCACGCACCTGCAGGTCCATCTACTCAGGAGGCTAAGGCAGAATGAGACAGAAGGATCGCTTGAGTCCAGGTGCTTGAGGCTGCAGTGAGTCATGATTGTGCTGCCGCACTCCAGCCTGGGGGAACTGGGTGAGACTCTGACAAAAAAATAAAAATGAAATAAATAAATAAAATAAAAATATCCTGATATTTCAGGTCACTAGTAGCAGTTTAGGTTACTGCATGGTTGATTGGAACATGTGATTATCATTTAGGATGTCAAAACAACTGGTAATTTGATTTCAAATTTGGTTATAATAACAATAATTATTATTATTTGCAATCTAAAGTGCAACACTTAGCTATTCCAGTTTAATTCAATTAACCTTTGAAGAGTTAAATGCTGTAGGTGTGGGGACCAATTATCATTTTGTTTTGGCAGTTTGAATTAGGCTACATATTTTGGTACTAAAGCAAGGTAATTGTTTATATTGAGTTTTCAATTTAATAGGCTGATACGTAGTTTTAGAAAAAACATAGTAATTATGCATTTAATATGTGCCAGACACTCCATTAGTTTCTGGAGATTTAAGAATAAGATATAGCTCTGGGTCTCAAAGATCTCACAGTTTAGCAAGTGTGCTGGTCATATTATTTTAGACATGTAAATACAAATTTTAGTACTTGGTTACAATTCCCCCTCAAATAGTATCAATATCTTTACTTATAAAAATAATCCTGGGCTCTTAAGCCGAATACGAAAATATCAAGATTTTAATTGAAGGCAAGCCTGATACTGCTTAGGCATAGAAATTTAAATAGTAATACCTTAAAGCCAAAACAAATGCATCAAACTACAAATTTTTCTTCTTATTATGGCAGTGAAACAAGGTAGGATTTGTCCACATGCAGTGAACATATATATACCGTTTGGAAGCCCGAGGACACAGACAGAGGCACATTGACATTTTTAATATTTCATACTTAATATGTTCGTACTTAAAAGAACATTAGGAAAAAACTTGTATTACCACATTGTCTGTCTGTCTGTCTATCTGTCTATCTATCTATCCATTATCTCTCTATCTAGTTATCTTTGTCCCTAGTTTCTGGCATAGAATTTCAGAGTCTCTTGGAATTTTTTGAGCGATCAGAGAGTCTTTAGTTATTTATTCAATCATTTCTGAGTTTATGCTGATGAGAGGGGCCTAGATGGCTTAAAGACAGGAGTTGTTTGCCAGAAAAGTCAACCACATGATTACAAGTTTGCAATTTTCAATCCCCCGACCCCGCCTCACCCCGTGATCCCTGGGGAGGGAATAGGGGCTAGAGATTGAATTCAATCATATGTATGGCTGGTAATTTCATCAGTCATGCCTAAATAATGAAATCTTGACTTAAAACTCTGATTGAGGCTTAGGAGTTTCTTGGTTGGTGCACATATCAATGTATCGGGAGGGTGGTACACCCCAATTCCACTAGGACAGAAGCTCTTGCACTCCCTTCATATCCCCTCCCCGTATGTCTCCTTGCTATGCTGTATCCTTTATAATAAAACCATAATTGTAGGTTAAGCACTTTCCTGAGTTCTGTGAGCCATCCTAGCAAGTTATTGAATTTGGAAGGGGTTGTGGAAAGCCCCAGAATTGCAGCCAGCTGGGCAGAAGTGCAGGCACTTGTGACTGACGTATGAAATGGGAGTAGTTTCATGAGACTGAGCCCCTCAACCGATAATATTTGTGATAAATCTGCAGAGCCAGTGTCAGAACCGAGTTGAATTATATGCCACCCAATTGGTGTAGGAGAATTAGTGTTGGAGTATACACATCAAAATTTTTGTAGGATCAGCTTATATAAAAAGAGTAAGTTACTTTGAAGAAAATATTAAGTCAATTTTATTGCAGGAAGAACTCAATAGAGGTTGTGTTATGACAATGACTGAGAAATTTCTAATTGAGAAAGTCGAGGTAAAAAAAGAACACCAAGGCACCCCTTAGGCCGAGGCATCAGAAACACTGCTCCAAATGGAAGTTAACGCTCTGCCCAATTTGACCCCAAATTTAATAAGTACACCAAAGTCTTGGTTTGATTTTAAAAATTTCTGTAGACATTTATTTCACCAACTCTTTATGTGCATTGCTTGCTTTAATATAAACTAAAACATTTCCCAAATCTTTAAGTCATATTATAAACCCTTCAGTTTGGTTGATGCTTCTTGTTTATTCTGTGATTTTTATTCCCTCATATCACCACCTAACCTCATGGGCAACATCTCCGTATCCCCATCCAGTCCTTAGGCTACATGGGAAGCATGTATGAAAAGAAAAACACCAGGCTACAGAAAGTGCTTCTGAAATATCAATGTGGGCAAGACTCCCCTGGGAACTTTTTTTAAAAATGCAAATTTCTGGATGTCATCCTAGGATTTCTTTTTTTCTAGCATATGATCTCTATTTTAGCACACACAGTATAGAAACTGATTCAGTATACCTTTTATGCAGTCAGTATACATTTCATTTACAGAATGATATATGGAGTTCCACCCTTAATTCAGTTCTTCAGGTAAAACAAAAAGAAGATTGAGAACAATTATCCGGTAAATTTGAGATTTTTTTAACACTTAAATTGTTTGCAGTGTCCATAGATGGTCACTAGATTGGCCTTCATGAAGACAAAGATTTTGTATTTCTGCATCCATCTTATCTAGTCCAGTGACAGAGAATGCTTGGTCAACACTTAGCGGAAATAGTGAATGGATGATTGAAAGAAGACAGCACTGGGTCACTTCCTCATTCTCCTCTTCATTTGGTCCATGAAGACACTTTCATGGCCATTTTACTTTGTCCTCACACTCCTTGTGGTGAGAATCTATTCAAGTTCACGAAAGAAGGAGGTACCTTTGGGAGAAGCTGCTCATTTCATGCTAGCCAACAGCAACAGCACAGGAAGTTCAGTTTCATCCTGGAAATTCTTATAAACATTCCTGCATTGTATAGTGAATGTGGGTTCTAGGAGTTTCCATTTAATAAGTACTCAAAGTGTGTCTGATGTAAATAGGCCTTGGACTAGACTTTGAGCACAGTTGTAGGTTTTGTTCTCAGCATTCGAAAGTGCAACTGACCTCCCTGTTCCTCCCGTTCCTTATCATAGAGTGAGAGAGTTGATTATGTGTGCGTGACCATTTCTTCAAGCCCCATAAAGTTCTGACAATCCTTGATCTGCCAAATCTGATGGCAAATGAATCACAAGAAGCATAAGATAAAAAGTCATGTCCTCTCCTCTCTGATTATCTGATTCAATCAAATGAAAGAGAACGCTGCTTTCTTTATAAATAATACTCAAACCTCCTTGATAAAGTCCTTTCTTCTTTCAAAAACTGTACTTTTCCATATCACCGCATTAAGTTTTCTGCTTTCGTGGCTATGAGTCATTTAAATTAAATCTCAGATACTGCAAGAGTGTAGCAGGATAATTGGTCTCCTGTATTTCATTATTGTGACTGTCAGGCTGTACCCTGAAATTTTCATCAGCACACTAAGAAATGCCTTAAGGAAGTATAATTTATTTATTCATCAGCGTAGAAACCTATGAAAAGTTTTTATACTAATTATATTTTAAAAATTCTCATTACAGCATTTGTTATTCCCAAGGAATTATTTTATTCTTCTCCTTCTCTCTAAAATCTTTATGCCATTATATTTAGGATAATCACAAAAATACAGATTTTTACACAAAAAACTAAAACTTTGGCCAGAAGAGGGGAAAATATGAGGAACAGAGAAGCTAGTGTCACAGCAGCCACAGGATGAGGTACTGACATTCCAGAAATGTACTTGTGACTTTTTTCCTATCTCATGCAGGTGTTAACAATCATATACAAAGCCTGGAGAAAAAGAAAACAGAAAATATAGATTGAATGAATGGCTGGCAGTAGTAGTCCGTGCAGATAAGCATCGATGCTAGGCAAATGGATTGTTATCCTTGGTTGCCCCTATTTCTAGCACATTCAGGTCTGGAAGACAAGAATCATCCTCTCTTTTCCCCCCAGGATATTGTGAAAGGATGTGCAGAAGGAAGAAACCGCATGTTGGAGGCAGACCTACTGGCAAATGCAGAGTAAGGAATAATGGAAAGGGGTGTCCTAAAGACACCAGGAAACTGCAAAAAGTGTGTGCTTTCAGAGGAATGCTGTATCACTCCAGAGGAGTTGGGAGGAGAATCCTTTCCTTGTGCATGCACATTCAAGATGCTTATTTGGTCCTCAGACGAGATAGCGGACTTCAGGAGAGATGTGCTCTAGCTGCATCTCCTGGCTGCTTCTTGTGGCTGTTCTCACTGCCTGAAATCTCTTGTTTTCCTTCTACTCCCATACACAGGGAAATTAGGAGATAAGATGAGATCCTCTATTTTACTTAAAGAAGAGTATTCACCAGGTGCAGTGGCTCATGCCTGTAATCTCAGTGCTTTGAGAAGCTGAGTCAGGAGGATGACTTGAGGTCAGGAATTTGAGACCAGCCTTGACAACATAGCATGACTCTGTCTCTACCAAAAAAAAAAAAAAAAGCTTGGTATAATGGTGCATGCCTGTAGTTCCAGCTACACAGGGGGCTGAAGTATGAGGATTGCTTTAGCCAAGCGTTTGAGCCTACAGTGATTGCACCACTGCACTTCAGCCTGGGTGACAGAGCGGGACTCTGTCTCAAATAAACAAATAAATAAAATTTAAAAAATAAAGAAGAGTAACAGTGGCTAAGTTATGAGAACGCCAACATTTAGAGATCATGCACAAAAAGAGAAGCCCTTGAAGACCAGAGATAGCAAAGAACCAGGTAAAGACCAAGAGAATGCTCTTTTGAGGAAGAATGAGCAATGCTTTTTGGTGCTGTGGAGATGTAAAATAAAATGCTGGGCCACTGATCTTTGGCAGGAAGAACAAGTTCATGGTAGCTGACCTGGTAAAGAAAGCACACTTGCTGTAAAGAAACAGCAGGTCCAACAGAGCTTTTCTCCATGGGAACTGTGCCCCAACCTTATCTGTTATTTGCACAATTTATCTCAGATGCTAGGTTGATGAGTCAGAAAAATGGATGGTTCATGTTTTTGAATCGAAGAGAAATTACTGACAGTGTGTATTTTCTGCCAATGCAGTGACTGAAGAGCTTGGTGGGAGGAAAGGGAACTTCAAAGGCATTTTGTGAGGTTTGAACACTTTGCGGCACCCAACTTGCTACAGTGGGGGCAAAAAACAGTTCCCTTTCCCATGCTCACATCAGCCAGATTTCTCATGCCATTAAGTATAAATGTGGAATTATTGTTAACAACTTGAATGACAAGATGCTACAGTATTGGCTACTACGGTGGCAGGAAATAGACAGAACACTCGAAGGGGATGATTGCAGGGGGTCTCATGAAGGGGTTGTTTGAGAAGGTGTGGGCACCATTAAGGGATAGCCACATGGGCTGCTAAACTGCACCAGAGCCAGAAACATGGGCAGGGTGTCACATCACCACCCCCTGGGCCTGAGGGAGTAGTGGGGAGAGCAACTTCCAACCTTCCAAGGAGGCATAGCTGTACGAGAGGGCTGCTTGGCAGAAACAGCCGAGAAAAGCAATGGTTGTCAGTCCAGGCCCATCGTGGAGGGAGCTGGAAAGTGAATACTGTTGCTTTTGGGTACCCTCAGGAATCTTTCTGGCTACCTCACCCAGGGCTTAGACTCCAAAGGTGGAGAGCAAAGTGACAAGAGAGTGGGTCTGAAAGGCAAATGGAGAAGATTCCAAACAGCTGACCCATATGTAAAATCAGACTTTTCGAAAGGGAAATCAAACCGAGCTTCTTGCCTTTCCAGACGTAGCATCTGCCCCAGGCTGACCCATCTGTGCTCTAGGCTGGCGGGCCGTGCCTTCTCCTTTGCTGCTTATTTGTGCCAGGGAGGAGGGTGTAGGAAGTTTCTGCTTGGGGAACTTAGGCAGAAGTCTGCCGTGGAAATTCCAGAAAACTTTTGCTTTCCTGATCAAACTGACGGAGAAGCTAGTGATGTCTTTCCTCCTTATTCCTGCTTGCAATGGGTTTATGATGCCCAGAGCTGGGAAACCAGCTTGCAACCTCAAGGTAGAACGGATGAGAGATGCTGGTCCTGATATTGTCAAGTTGTTGACCCAATACCAACAGGGTCTGCTTCCAGATATTTTAAATAAGAAAACTAATTTCTGATTGCTTGTTAAGTCTCTGTAAAGATTGAAAACTTGGTGCTTGATCAGACATGGAATGGGTGGGATGTTTGCAATACTGTCAGGTGCAGTGGGTGGAGGATATATCATTTCATGGCACAAGAAACAAGAAAAAAATTGGGGGACCAAGTCAAACACTGAGATTCAGAGAGGTTAAATTGGTATATCTGAGTCATCAGTGAGGAAATATAGAACGGAAAGTTGCATTTAAATGTCTAAAATGCCCAACCTGGAAATTAAAAACACTTTTGGAAAAATATAAAATTTGGAAATGTGTTATATAATAAAAGTTCAAGCCTTAGAGGTAAGATGAGATCTTCTGTTTTATTTAAACAGTGCCAGCTGGGCGTGGTGGCTCAAGCCTGTAATACCAGCACTTTGGGAGGCCGAGGTGAGGGGATTGCCTGAGCCCTCAGGTTCCAGAACAGCC
The DNA here is from genome assembly GCA_963574415.1 of Tarsius wallacei. Lineage (NCBI taxonomy): Eukaryota > Metazoa > Chordata > Mammalia > Primates > Tarsiidae > Tarsius > Tarsius wallacei. The sequence continues at coordinate 43,256 of CAUYQG010073139.1, read as the reverse complement.
TGGGCAACTTGGTGAGACCGCATCTCTACAATAAATAAAAACCAAAAAATTTAGGTGGGTTTGGTAGCGTGGGCCTGTAGTTCTGGCTACTGGGAAGGCTGAGGCGAAAGGATCGTCTGAACCCAGCAGGTCGACGCTGGAGTAAACATGTGTGTGCCACTACACTCCAGCCTGGGCGATGGAGTGAGACTCCAACTCAAAAAAAATAGAGTGTCAAGGGCCTAGTTACATGAACTCCAACATTTAGAGATTAGACAAAAGAAGAGAAGCCCCAAAGGTAGAAAAAGCAAAGAAGAAAGCATTTTGAGAAAGGAATGAGCAACAGGTTTTAATGCCATGAAGATGTAAAGTAAGATGTGGCTACTGACCTCTAGAAGGAGAAACTAGTTCATGGTGGCTGACCTGATATTTCACAAAAATTGTACACCTTCTGTATAGGGATAACATACTCAGTATAGCTTTTCTCTGCATGAACAGTGCCCTGACATTATTTATTACTGGTACAATTTAAACACTAACTAAGGATAAAGACAAGGAATATTTCTTTTTTCTCTCCTTTCCTTCATCAGTAAATATTCTTCTTCCTAGTTTTTTTTACAGTCTTCTGGAACATCCGGTAATGAAAAAGTAATGAAAAAGATAGACAGAAAGGAAGCAGGGAAGAAAAAAAGGAAAAGAAACTATGTAATGAAAAGAAAGAAACGAGAGATAAAGGTCAGTTTCTTATTATTGGAATGTCATATTTAGATGAAAAGAATGGTCCTAAATGTAGAGATAGAAAGCAAAAATTTTAATTAAAGCTCCAATGACTTCCCTACTCTTTGCCATTAGAATGACTGGCCAAAAGTTAGCAAACATGATGAAATGGGTGAGGAATGAAGGCCCCCATAGAATGTCATTAAGATGATTGAACCTCAGGCCGGGCTCGGTGGGTGGCTCACGCCTATAATTCCAGCATTTTGGGAGGCAGAGATGAGAGAATTGTTTGAGTTCAAGGGTTCAAGACCAGCCTGGGCAACATGGCAAGTCCTCATCTTTACAAAAAAAAAAATATGATTGAACCTTATCCACAGAGATTAGAAGGTATATCTACTACTTATTAAAGAATAACTTTGGGAAAGATACTTAATCTCTCTGAGCCTTGAAGTTCTCATTTGCAGGGTAAGGACAAAAATGACTGCCTTGAAAATTACTTGGGAAGATAAACCACAAAATTAGGGTGTTCATAATTCCTAAGATACTCCCCAAACTGCTCCTTTTTGAGTCTAGGGACTTCAGAACTGTACCATCTCTTCTGTCACTCAGGGAGCATCTTGTGACTTGTCCCTCAATTGTTTTAAATTTGACTATGTATCATCTCACTTTCATGTCAAAGTTTCATGTGAGACTTTAATGACCTGGAGTGGCCTGGGTGAACTAAAATTCGGAAGGAGTTAAAAAAAAAAAAGAAAGTTCCTGTAAGGGAATAAACTTTTGGCATTAAGCGCTCTCACCTGTGATGTGTTAGGACTTAAAAGTTCAGCATCCTCTGCTGACATCAGTTCTAATATTAATTGTCAGCTGCTGCCTTTGTCAGCATTACATAAAAGTCAGCAGTGATATTATTCTATTGTTGATTTAGTGCTATTTCTGCATGTGTATAACCAAACCATGCCTAGGTTTAGTTATGGTTATATTTAATCGCATTCTTCTCAGTAAACCTTTTAAAGCATGACACACAAAAATCTTTTTCCTGAGTGAGATGGATTTTTTAAAAATAATTGCTTTGTATTTCAGGTTTCTTTCAGGATTCAACAAGAAGACATTGTGGTTGATAACGCATACCCTAAATTCACATTTTGAGACGTGACCCCCATTCTTGTTTGGCCTCTGATTGTTGTGCTTTTTTGTTTTTTCAGTGGCAGAGTCTTTCTCTGTCACCCAGACTAGAGTATGTCACGTGATCGTGGCTCACAGCAACCTCAAACTCCTGGGCTCAAGCAATCCTCCCATCTCAGCTTCCCAAGTAGCCAGGACTATAGGTGCGTACTACCACAACCAGCTAATTTTTAAAATTATTTTTTGTAGAGTCAGGGTCTCTCTATGTTGTCCAGGCTGATCTTGAAATCCTGGCCTAAAGCAATCCTCCTATCTTGGCCTCTCAAAGTGCTGGGAATGCAAGCATTGAACCACTGCGCCCGGCCTACAATGCCATCTTGAACCAAACAGATAAGAATTTCTTTTTTTCATTAGAAGAAAATAAAAGGGAAGTTATGTGTATTTTAAAGGAAATTATCAAGAGCCCTATCTCTATAATCCAGAAGTAAGAAACACCATCTAGTTGACATACCTAATTTTTGACTGTCTACTAATTTTACAGCCCTGAATTAAATATAATGAGGATACAGAAAATAATCAATAGATTTTGCCTTTATGTGCTTATGCTCTTTGGAATAGATAAGACGAGCAAATGACTTCACACTAACAGTATAGCTAATAGCATAATCTGCTAAGGGGATTTAGAGAAAGAGAAGATTATTTCTAGTGGAAAGAATTGCAGCTACAAGACAAAGTCTAGATTCATTAAAATCTAAACTCCATGATAGTCTTTTCACCAGCACTTCTCACCTCCTTACCTCTCGGTGTACTAGCATTCAGGTATCCTCCGTGATAGACTCTGTCTTCAAATAACCATATGCTTGTGCATCTACGGGTCCTTGCCTATTCTGTTTTCTTTTCCTGAAATGCCCTAGTCTACCTAGTAAAGCCTACTCATTCTTTCAAGCCCAATTATTATGTTGCCTCCCCTGTGATGGCTTCACTAACACCTCCTCCTTAATCATTCTGACCTGTGGGTCCCCAGGACACCTCATCAATAACTTTTAAAGTACTTATGTTTCATAATGATTCACTTTGCATGATGAATGATAGAGTTATCATTTTAATGTGTGTGTCTCCTCCCCACTGCAATGAGAACTCTTATGAGGAAAGGATCTGGACCTATTTATCATTGTATCCCTGGCAACTAACAACATTTCTGCAATATAATGAGTGTCCATAATAAATGTTTGTGGAATAAGATAGCATTTATATTAGGATTTGAAGAACCATACATTGGCCAGACACTTGTGAGTCAAGTGAGACAGTTTAGTCACTGCCTACTTAGCAGCGGGAGTTTATGTCTTCAGAATGTGTTCAAAGTATGCACATACTTCTTCCTCGCTTTACCTAAGAATTGAGAAATGATGTAGTAAACAGATACGTCACATAAGTTGTCGGACTAAACTTTAGCCCAGACTGGAGACTACGTGGATTACTCAAGACATGAGACAGTTATCAAGGGACAGGAGCGGGCTGTGGCCTGCTCTAAGTATGAGGAGGATGTAAAGATCAACATATATATGCAGATCTTACTGGAAAGAGGGCCGTTGGGGATGCAGATGTTGTCACTCTTTTTTCGAGTATTCCTATTGTACTGGAGAAGCTGGGAAGGAGATTGTGAATTCAGAGGCATGTGTTATAAATGATATAACTGGGGGAGAATCTGGGAAGAAGCTTCAGAACCTGATGGAGTAGCATCAGGAAAAACTAAAAGGGGAGGAAAAGAAGAAGAAAAAGAAAAAGATGATGCATCGAAAGAGCAGTTCAGATAGTGATGAGGAAGAAAAGAAACATGAAAAATCGAAAAGGGCACTGAATGCCGAGGAGGCCCACCTTCTTCATGGCAAGGAGATCTTGCAGTTTGGTAAGAGAAAGTGGCCATACAACACCATATATGAGACTTGGGAACCTATTGAGGAGGAAATGGAGGCCCGCAGAATGAAAGCCAGCAGCCAGATGACCCTACAGCCTCCTTCCTGGGACAGTAGCAACTAGTCATAGAAAACCATCCAAGATGGACACAGCTGGATAGGCGCTTTTCAGCTTCTTGCTGACGTTCGTAGGTAGAAGAATCCTTGTCTCTGCACAGGCTACTTCTGCAACAACAGCACAATTTTTTAATTTAAAAAAAAACAAGAAAAAAAAAAAAGAAAATCTCTTTGCTTCTCCTGGCTTAGCTTTTTTTTTTAACTTGAAGAGAGAAGGGACTGAGGATGGGGTTCTTCAGAGTGAGGCAGTGGCCCTTCTAAACTGCAGAAAGGGAAATAAATTTCTTCTTTGTGCTACCTCTTTCACGGGCTTTCACTTTGGCAGGCTACATGTTTAAACTTTTGGTGGGAATCAATCAGAAATGTAACTCTGTGGACCCATCGACAAATAGGACATGTAAATGAGAAGATTGTGAAACCAATCAATATGTGCTGAGTAGGGCTAACTGTAGCCCCGAGCTATGAAGTGCCCAATCAAATGTATAACACCAAAAATGATGCCATGTAAGGGGGACAAAAGGGGTTACTATGTAAAGGGAGAGTTAAAAAGGTATATAAGGTCATGCCCAGTGGCATTCGGGGCTCAGCCTTTGGGTACAAATCCTCTGAGCCGGTGCTGCACGAATCGAAACTGCTTCTTGGCAATGGAGCCTTGGTGACCCATCTATCTCTCTGCGAAGGATTCCCACGATGAGTATTTTTCTTTTTTGGTTTCTTATTGCTTTTTTCATTTTTAAATTGAAATGTAATAATTGCACATATTTTATTTTATGGGGTACATAGTGATGTTTTGACACATATAATGTATAGTGATCAGTTCAAGGTAATTAATATATCCATCATCCCAAACATTTCTCATTTCTTTGTGTTGGAAGAATGTATCCTCCTTCTAGCTCTTTGAAACTATATATTCCTGTTAACTATGGTCATTTTACTGTGGTAGAGAACACTGCCACTTATTTTTTACTTGTAGTTAGCATGAGCATTTTTGTTTTCTTTTTTCACTAAATTTTATTTTATTATAGAGATGTAGGATGCAAGAATATTTTTCTTAATCTCTGGGAAGTTACCGTGGCAGACTTGCCTCTGTGTGTTTATATGTCTGCATCCTTATGAGTGATTAAGTTTGCTCGTGCAGCTGGATAAAGAAAAGGAGAGAATGAGTGGGGTCAGAGGACGGCGATACAAATTGCACCAGGATTTTAATGCTAGGCTTTCTCCCTGCCACACCCAGGCAGATCACACAAGGATTAGCTCCCAACTTGCGGAGTGATCAAAGTAATAAAGTATTAACAGCCACCTGCCAATTTACACTGCCATAAAGAAATGGGTAGGGGTTGGAAAATGAGGACTGTGTCTCCACTGATGACATTTATTAATATTTTGGAACTCTGCATTTAAGAAACCATCATACCTCTGTTGAATTTAAGTCATCAGAAGGCTGAGAAATCTTTTGTTTCTACATAATATTTTCCAGATGAAATAAGTCCTGAGTATTCTTTTCAAGATGTGATAGGAAGATATCCTTAACTATTCTTTACAGAATTCTTAGAAGCCCCGGGGTGAACTGCCTGAGATGGGAGCTGGTGGAATTGTTATACAATTAGTCAGATGACATAAGACAAAATCTAGCCTTTTGTGGTAAGAATAGGATCATTATAAAAGAAACAAACAACTAGACATCCGCAGTTTCAACTTCCTAATGGCATTTAAGAGATGTTGCTTTCTTTGACAGATTCCATTGGAAAGAAAGGGTCTGCCAGTTGTGTATTCAAGAAGCACAAACCAACATTGTATGTGAGACTCAGAGCTTTCCTCTGGAGATGGATTCCCCTCTGAGAGACCGTCTTGTGGCAGGGTCTAGGAGTCGTAAAAGGGGTGAGAAAAGAATAGAGGTGCTGGAAGAATTTTGTGCATTCTAATAGGGAGAAGACAATGACCAATTGCTGGAAAGGGAGTCAAAAGAAATTTAAGCACTATAAAAAGTAACATATATCAAAAAATGTGTGTGTTTGTGTGTGTGTGTGTGTGTGTGTGTGTAATAGATTTAGGATAAAAATTCAAATAATGTAACACTGTGCTATACAACACGATTTATTCATATTCGCTCTCATTTTTTATTTTTATTTTTTAATTAATTAATTTATTATAAAGACGTTGGGTACAATTCAGGGTTAGGTATATAAACACCGATCATGCAGGTACCCTTGTTGAGGTATGCCCCTCTCTCCTCAGCAGTTTCCACCAACTGCCAGTCCCACTCCGCCCTTCCCCTGACAGTTTTCCACTATTGTCAATCGCTTTCTTATACCATTATAATGGTTCAAGGTCACCTTATGAGTGAGAACATATGGAACTCAGTTCTTTGTTTCTGTGATAAATCACTGAGTATGATCAACTCCTAATCCATCCAATTTGCTGCAAAGTCCATATATTTGTCTTTCTTTATGGCTGCATAATATTCCATTGTATATATGTACCACATTTTTTTATCCAGTCCAGCTTCGATGAGCAACATGGTTGGTTCCATGTTTTTGCTACTGTGAATAGAGCTGCTACAAACATACGTGTGCAGGTATCTTTTTTGTAGAATGATTTGAGTTCCTCCGGGTCACTCTTTTTTTTTTTGGAGTTGGAGTCTAACTCCGTCACCCAGACTGGATTGCAGTGGCCACTCCCAGCCACGGCTGCCTCGACCTGCTGGGCTCCGGAGATCCTTCCGCCTCAGCCTTCCGAGTAGCTGGGACTACAGGCGTGCACTACCACTCCTGGCTAATTTTTTGATTTATTGTAGAGATGAGGTCTCGCCAAGTTGCAGGCGGGTCTCGAACCCATGGGCTCAGACAATCCACTTACTTCAGCCTCCCAAGGCGCAGGATTACAGGCTGAGCCACCGAGCCCGGCTTGCTCTCATTTTTTAACAGAGTAAAAAATATTTCATTAGATTTCTAATGGAAATGTAGGAAAAAAATTTAAGCATAAAACGATTTGAGTAGTGTCTGCTATCATATGAGTGTTACTCAGATATCAGGGAGTGATGGAAAGTGATTTAAAAATGCTACTCTTTAGGTAGGGTGAAAAAAAGATGATACTTTTTAGGTGGGGTTAACACCTTGCAACAGCAAACACTAAGACTGAGTAAATACAAACAACATATTGAATAAATTAATTACCTGGGAATAGGAAAAAGGAAATAGCACACTCCTTTGACAGCCTATGTTGCTTGGCTTAGCCCAGCCTGAAACATCATTGCTTCTGTGAACTTTGTAAATATGGTCTTAAGACGTCTCCCTGCCTGCAGTCTCCACCTACCGCTAAGTGACCCTAATAATTATATTCCACTTCTTTCCTAGTTCATTCTCACAAGAGTCCTGGGAGGAGGGAAGGGCAGGTATTATTACCCTGTTTGAGGCTTAGAGAGATTCAAGCAAGAGGCACAAAATGAATGCTAGGACGAAGGCCCGAGCTCTGATTTTCTGACTTATATTTTGGTTTTCTTCGGTACACCGAGTACTTGAGTTATACTCCCATGAACATATCTAATTATGCCATTATCCTGATTTAAGCCCTTCAATGATTCTTTATTTCATATCGAATCTCATCAGTCCTCCTCAGTTTGCTACATACAGCTGTCTACACTGCAGCTCAAACTGCCTTTACCATCATCTCCTTTGTGCCCTTCTCCTACAGAGGAATCGACACTTGCCCTGGACATCGCTGTTCTCAGTTCTTGTTTACATTTTCCCTCTTCCTGAAACACTTCTTTCTCTCCCACTTCTCTTCCTCATGTCCTGAAACAAGACTCTTACTACTCCTAATGCTTCCACTGTGCTTTGCAATAGCTTTTATTTTAGCACTCACCAGAGTCTCTCGTGAAGTTAGAAGTATTTGTATACAGGTTAGTGTCCTTCGCCAGACTGTGAGCCCTTGGAGCACAGATTCTGCTATTTATCTTCTCAGCATTATGTCACAATAGTTCCTATAATTTGTGCATTGTAGATAAATGCTTACTAAATATTCTTGAAATCAAACATCTTGAAACCTAACGTCTGTTGCCTTGCATTATTATTTAATTTTCACTGGTACATGACTTTTCTACCCAATTAAATTCCAAACTCTTTGAATACCGTTCTTCTTCATTGTAGATTATTGAAACTTAGGTGATATTATGTGAAATAATATATTACCATGATGACTTTTTTTCAAGCTAATGTGTATACCAAAACTTTCTGTATGTAACTTTTGTAATGACAGCCAGTAAGTTGCTCCTGCCACAACTGGGTTAGGTCATATAAAGAATCATTTCATTTAATTATCAAAATTCCAAAAGATAATAAATATTTTAAGGGAAGAGGGAATAAATATTCTATTTGACAATGATATTAAGATTTAGCCAAGATTCTTGTATTTTTTTGGAAAATAGCACTTAGAATTTGTGAAAAGGACTTGAGATTCATCATGTTACCAAAGTGTAGGGTATTACAAACTCTTAGAGGAAACATCGTGTAAAGTTTGAACATATTTAATCACAGACATATTTTGAAGGCAAGTTATTAGCTACTCTTCTAAGAGCTTAGCATGTGTTATTTCATTCATGTGAATTCTTGGTTTTATTATCTTTCCCACTGTTTTATAGATGAGGTAATCAAGACAATGTTTTTGTAGCTTGCTCAGAGACACACAGCCACTAAATGGCAGAACTGGGATTCGAGCCCAGGAGCTGCACATCGATCTACTAGTTGACAGGACAGAAGAGAAGGGAAGGCTGTTTTCTTCCTGTATTTGTCGATAGGCCAACCATTCACAGAGGTCATTGCTGTCCCATATCAGCAACCCTGGGGAGGTATCAGGCAGCAAAGAGGCTGAGCGGTATGCCTCGTGGAGCTTGCTCCCACTCACACACTGTAGAACCTGGTATCTGGGAATTGCTGCTGGGAAGCCAAGCAGTTCCTAGACAGCGTATCCACTTAATAGGAAAGTGAGTCAATCTTCAAGGTGAAGTCCTAAGTTGACTAGAGTTGATTCAGCTTAACGAGGTGTCAAGGTGTCAACCAGGATATTAATCACACTCTGTCCCTCCAGCCATGACTGCCATTATTTTGTGGGAGCTGGAATCTGAAAGCCTGGGGAGGTGTGCCCTGCTCCTAAGAGCTGATTGACAGGATTTCCATTGCACTCTGTTTCCACTGGTTCCTTGCATCTGTCCCCTGTCAACACAACTTTTAACTCTCCTTAGCCCCAAAAGATGGCCAGTTACGGTTAAAATAGTGCCCAGGAAAATAGAGCCATAAAGTAAAATTATACCGTTTCACTTTCAGATCCAGTGAGCTTATGTTGAATAATTGCAGCTAATGTCATTTGTTTTGGTTGTTGTTAATTTTTAAGGTTTATCTTGAGTTTCCATATGATTTTTTAAAATGTAATGTTTTATAATATAGTAATATATGTGCTATGAAAAAACTGTATGGTGTATGCACAGTATAGATGACTTATTATAATGGTGTATTTATACATGGTTGATATAAAGGCTGAATAATCACTATCAGATAGATTGATTGTCTTAACTGATTGTTCACATTCAATATGCTAAGGTTAGAACATCAACTCTGCCCTTACTAGCTATTAACTTTTCAGAGCACTTTAAGCTCTTTAACTCTAAAATGAAAATAATGCACCTACCTCATAAGATTACTGCATCTATAATTCAGAATTTTATTCTCTCTTGAGTGTTCAGATTCCTGGTTCTAAAAAAACTTGATTTAAAAAAATCCAATATCTCTGATCTTGAAATTAAAATCCTGCCCTACAAGGGAGAGGCACAGATAGCAACCGAAGAGGTAGCCATTCACCAAAAATTCCCCCATGACATCTATGACAAATTTCCTATGTTGATCTGGAATCTACATGACACAGTGTTGGTGCCAAAAGCCAACTAACTCCATCCAAGTGAAGTATGGTCCTTTAGAAGAACAAGTGAATTCAACTAAAGAAAAACAAACAACAAAAACAGAAGGAGGAAGGCAAAGAGCTGGGTCTTTGTGTTTATTAGACCAACCCAATTAGAATGCAAGAATTAGGAAGTCTCGATCTAGGTAGGTTAATAAAAATGCATACACCTAAATAATCTTCAAGCTTTGTTCTTCACTTATTGGCCTCTGTGTTCAATTATATCTCTTCCTTCCTGTCAATTGATTCTTCTATTTTTTTTCCTTAGCCCTCGGAAACACAATCCAAAATAACAGCAGCATAATTCTAATTTATTTCCATTTCAGATTTTATACCTGTAATTATGTTTGTGTTAAATTAGATTAAAATGTCAAACCGCCAATTTGCTTCTTCCTTTGTAACCTTTTGCATACAAAGTTTATCATCCTGACAAATAAAAGGCCTCTCCAACCTTGACACCTCAGAAGAAGTGCAAATTGTATTTTTCCAAATTAGAAAACAACCATCAATCATGTCATTTAAAAATTAAGAAAGATATCCAATGTAATTTGAATTCCTTAGCTGCTTGGAGTTTATAGGATTAAAATATGACTTTATTTAATGGTTAAAAAAAAAGGAAAGTTAGTGTGAGTAGATGTTGCAGTTTTAGATCAATGGATTGAAATTGAGAAGATATAATTTGAATCCCTCCTTTTTCTCTGACAATGTGGGTAAATGACATGTGCTAAATTCAAAGGGGAATAATTTGCTATCATTTCAGTGAAACTTATTTGCATTTGAACACAGATTTGCTGAAGACAAAACTTAATGCAAAGGCACTGTGTTGGGACTGTAAGAGAACTAGGCTGACAGATAGGAAGGATCTCTTCAAAACTACCTTGAAGGCAGCTCTCAATCTACATTAAGGTGTAGTATCAATATTCCAGAAAAACTTAGTGTGGAAGGTGCTTTGTAAGGAAGTATACAAGGCAACAGAAACAAACACAGACTCTGCCCTTGAGAAATGGAAAAGTCAAGACCCTGTGATCAGCCTGAACATGTATTAATACCTTCTAGGCTTGCCTCTGTCTCTGATTTTTCATTATGATCTTGGCTTAGGCATTTAATTTCTCTGTATTTTAGCTTTAGGACTTGTAGAATAGGGATCATAATACTTGCCTTTAGGGAATATAGGAGAAATGGTAATCAAGGAGATATTGGTGCTAATTTCAATCAGGGAAGTGCATGAAAGTCATCTTTTCATTCTCAAAGCCTTTGTCAGAGCACAGGAGCAGGGAGAGCAAAAGAAAGGCCTGTGATGGAAACATAGTCACAGGAAATCACTAGGGCCTCAGGCACATTCAACTATGGGGAGGAATGAACTCCTCATCCCTGGAACTTGCATTACCTGGGTTTAAGACTTCAGAAGATAAACTCTTTTTAGGGGTAAATTTTATTCGTTACATATTTTGATATCTTAAGGCATTAGGGCTTAAGTCTCTCACAGAGTCCTGGTTGAAAGTGTCTGATTGCAATTCTCCATAATCCTATTTCATGCATCTCATCTCACAAAGTTCTATCTTTCCAGCACATTTCAACCAGCAGTCTTCCTATGTCAAGACCCTTAACTTAATCACATCTGCACAGTCTCTATTGTCATACAATGGTAACATTCACAGGTTCTGGGAATTAGAAGGTGAACATGTGTGGGGGCCATTATTCTGTCTACGACATAGCCCAATTTCAACAATCGTTGTCAAGATTATAGATGATGTTATGTGCTTTCAGCTTGAGATATAAAATGTCTATTTGTTTATTGATGATGCTCAGTGCCTAAAAATATTAACTCATTGAAGGCTGTGAAATAGTGATTTCCAAATTCTTTCATTAATTTAACTAGGTAGAATAATTCTATAAAGAGACATTGCTCTTGTCTGTGGTTTGATTACTCGCTTGCAGAGTTTTCATAGAAAAGGGAGGATATATGGTTGCTACTATTTACCAGGAAATAAATGAATTTAGTTCCTATCATTCTCCAAAATTGATCATTTATTTGGTATAATTTTGGGTTCATGAATTTAAATATATTTGTCAGGTGCAAGCCATTTCAACTATTCGCTTTTTGAAGTACAAATTATTCCTTCTTTGTCCTGTGTAAGCCTCTTCAAGTTTGCTCCTAGTTCCTAGTAGTTTTTGCTAGCTTCCTTGCTATCTTCTAGGAAAAGATGTTTAAGGACCCATTCTCCAAATCAGCATTCTCCGAAAAGCCCTGGTTTCTTTTAGTGAGAAATGGTATTTCAGGATCACAATCTGTGCACTATAGATGCTTATTGCTACTGGGTTTGTAATTTTTCTATACTTCTTTAGTGGACAGAGAAAGAAAATACAAAAAAATTTAAAGATAAAATACTTCACGTGTTCATTCTGACATTTTCAATTAAAATAAAGGCTATAAGGTTTTAACTTTTAATGTTGAAAATTCTGCTTCCAAAGGATGAGGGAACGATAGAATTGGAATATCCCATAGTATTTTGCTTTACCTCATGTTTCACATTACAAGTCAGAATAGCAACACTGATACCATCACCATCAATATGGAAATAGTTATACTTCTTTGCATTTGTTCTCCCAATTCTCCACCTCTTATGTTTTTATAATAGTAGTATAGTCATCAAAACATACACATTAGACAGTCTTTTGTGATTATTTTACTTCTAACTCTCATTTAATTTTAATTCTTCAGGGAACTATATATTGCATCCTTAGTCCTTATGTCAGTGTCTTCAGTCATTTTCGTTGTCTTAAACTTGCTTTCTAGAAGGTTCTTTAGGAGGGTCTCATGGAAATAACATTATGTACATTTGTAACACATTGTGTGATTTATACCTGAAAGTAAGTTCGGCTGGATATAAAACACTTTTCATATTTTTTTCTTTGACTTTAAGTATGTCATTCCATCTTTTTTTGGCAAAGCACACTGGTGCTAAAAGTCTGATGATAAACTAATTTCCCTCATAAGTCACTGGCTCTGTCTGACTAGATATTCAAAAGACCTTATTTTTTTATCCTTAAAATCTGTTACTTTTACTAAACTGTGTCTTATTGTTGCTTATTCAGAGTTGGTATTTTCAGGTCCATGGTGTGCTCTTCCAATGTTATTTTCATATATTTTAATTTTAGTTTTCTTGAATTGTAGTTTTAGAATTAGCTGTATTTCTTTGTTTTGGTTTTCTTCAGAGATTTCTGTTATATGTAATTTGGATTTTCTTCTTATCTTCAACATTTGTTATTTTCTCTTAAACTCTTTTTAAAATCTCTTTCTTCACTTCTTTTATATTTTTAAATATTTTCTTATTTTCACCTATTGTTTTTCTGAAGGCATTATCTGTGTGCTTTTTATCTTGTGATCCTTCTAGAAGTCTTTACCTTTGAAATGATTTTTTTCTTTTATTTCTAATACTTTACCAACTTCTGTCTTTTCATTTGAGAATTTTGTTTGTTGATATTTCATATCTTATTCGTATGAGTTATTCAAAGTCATTTAAACTCATTTTGAAATAGTAAGTTACAAATTTGATCTATTTGGTCAGCATGGTTTTCTGGCATGCTTTGGTTATCTGTATGATTGTCATTCTTTCTCTTATTCTTATTTATATCACAACAGCTTTGCCTGAGGTTTGATTGTAATTGTTTTGAGAAATTAAGTTTTCTGAAATTTTAGAAAGACTTGCTGTGTCTTTTTTTTAACTTCATAGTATTTGTCTTGTTTTTGTTTGTTTTTGTCAAATAGTATTAAACAAATAGAGTCAGATTTTCTGGCTGTTTTTTTCTTCCTACTTTTATTTTGGTTTTCTCTGTTTTTCATCTTAATTGTCCTTACCTTACTCAGTTTTAATTTTGACACTAGCAGTTTTTCCTCAGCAAGTGACTTTATCATGGAAGGAAGCTCTAGTGGGTTGTCAGTCAATCTGGGGAGTTCACAGGGACACTGACTGCTCCAGACCTTTCAGACCCTACTGAGGGGTCCTGGCACAAACTCACTCACTGTTATCGAAGGCACAATCTCTCCCAGTTTTTGTGTTCTCATGGGTGGTCATGTTTTCCAGTAAATACTTGTTGGCTCTTTTAGGGTTCTAATACCTTCAGATCCATCATTTGTGTCCCTCCTTATCCTCTTGCACAGATTTTGGTATCATGGAGTTGTGGTGACTGTTGGTTCAGCTCCACATTCTGGCATTTCAGGGTTGATGAGATACCATGTCAACTACATTTGTTGTAAATTGTATTCATGAGCTTTTGGTTTTGCTATTGAGCTGCTTTGTCTGTATTTATATAGAAATTAAGAGAGATAAACAAGCTATACTGTCATTACCATCTTCTCAGAATGCTAGATTCTTTTATCTGTAAGCATATATTATACATATAAACATATGAGTACCTTTATTTATTTTTAAAACAATTTAGTTATTTAAGTTTATTTTAATGCTTTATTAAAATAAAGTCTTACATATGAAAAATTTTATTTCAAAACTGATTGAAGAACCACTTTTATTTTATTTATTAAAATTACACACATTATTTTTTAATAAGTAAAATTTTAAATAATTTTAGATTTAGTGAAAAATTATAAAGGAAGTACAAAGAACTTCCATGTACCTCTCACTCAGTTTTAATTTCCCCGAACGTTATCATTTTACTCTACCCATGTACATTTGCCAGAACTAAGAAACCATCATTACACATTACTCTTGACCAAAATCCAGACTTTATTTGCATTTCACCAGTTTTTCTATCAGTAACTTGTCTGTCCTTTTAAAAGAAGAAAAAGACCTAAGACAAACTTAACAGAGTTTGAGCAAAGAATGATTAGCAAATCAGGCAGCCTCCAGAACCAAAGTAGAGATTCAAGCATAGCCATGTGATTGAAAGAAGATTTATAGACAGTAAAAGGAAAGTGTCATACAGGAAGCAGAAGTGAGGTACAGAAATAGCTGGATTGGTTACAGCTCAGTGCTTGCCTTGTTTGAACCTGGTTTGAATAGCTGGCAGCTTTTGATTGGCCGAAACAAGGTGATAGGCACAAGTGTAGGTTATAGTCTGTTTATACATCCAGCTAAGTTACAGTTCACATGTGACAGGTTACAGAGAAACCTTTAGGTCACACCAAAAATGTGCAAGCACTAACCCAATGTGCTTTGAGCTAAACTTAACTTAGTAGTTCCCAGATCCAATGTAGGATACCACATTGCATTTGTTGTCATTTTTTTTTAAGTCTCTTCTGGTCTGTTAGTTTCTGTTTTTTTCCATATCTTTCATGTCAGTAGCAGTTTTGAAGAGTACTGGTTAAGTATTTTGTAGACTGTTCTTCAATTTGAGTTTGTCTGATTCTTTACTCATTATTAGATGGGGGTGATGGGTTTTTGGAAAAATACTGCAACAATGCAGTGCTCTTCTCAGCACATCATACCCAGGGTGCATGAGATGCACATGACAACAGTGATGATGTGAACCTTGTTCTCTTAGTTCAGGTTCCATATATTCGTGCTGGATTATTAACCAAAAGTATTTTTCTTTCACTGTCCTTCACACAACTTTAGATACCACCCACTCACTCATTTCTTTGATCCCCTGTAAGATACTAAAGAGTCTATTTGGGGCAGCAACTTTCTTCTCTCAAGACCAAGGCTTACATATTTTAAGAATTCTGAGTTTGAACTCCCTCTCTGGAGAAGAATAAGGCCCTCTGTGTGTGACATGGTGTGGTGATGTGAGGAAGATAACAACACTATTCCAGGAAGGCTTGACTTCTTAATAACCTTCAATTCACAATAATAAAGTTCACAGGAGGAGTTTTCAGAGATTATATCAATTGTACATTAAGAGAATATGTTGCAAAATTTAAAGTGGATTATAGATTCACCTCAGACCTTGTTAGACTGACATCCGCCCAGATTTGGTTTAATTCTGATGAAGCTTCAGCTCCCAATGCATCTCTCTCCAAAGGATATTTCCATAACAGCAGTAAAATAAGGATTTTCCTTTCTCTTGACCTGTCACATTCAGTTTGGGCATACATGATTTATTTCTATCAATGGCTTTTTTCCTCATCCAGAATAAAAAAGGAAAATGGAGAATTTCAAATGGAGAATTTTCAAATGGAGAATTTCATGAATGCAGTTAGTTCATTAACTTAAACTGTCAGAAATTAGAAAATAACATTAGTGGCATAGCCATCCACATTAAAAGCATTACAATAAAAAGCACCAACTTTGCAGTATGGTAAAGAATTAGATATTATTTGGGGTGATAATGTTTGCATTAATCTATTTGATTTTGTGGACTTGGAATGGTAATCTATAATAATACTACCATATATTTTTATGAAATTCCAACATCTATGAGACATTTTTCCATTTTCTATCTCTTTTTATCCTCTCATATCCTCTCTGAGACACAATTTCTTCTAAATGCTTTATAAAGGAGGAAACTGAGACTCAGAACACTTAAGAACAGTATCAGGGTCGCATATCTTGCAAATGGTGCCCTTTGTAGTTCATTAAATTTCTCTTTCTTTCCATTTAAGAATAACAGTGTGCTTTTGCTTTTATAAATATGTTTTATTTCTGAGACAGTAAGATAGCTAAACAAAGGGACAACATAAATAAGAAATTATATTATTATAATAATATCTACTATTTATTTAGCACTTGCTGTGTGCTAGACTCTATGGTTCATTCTTAAATTAGTTAGATAATATTCTTTCTTTTTTAATGAGATGAAAGTGACATTAAAGTAGATTAGCTAACAAAAATGACGCCAATTGCTCTATCACATAACTTTCAATCTTAGTGGTTTAAAACAATAAAAGTTAATTTCTTGCTCCTATAGAGTGCAATGCAAATGCTCCTGGCTGGCAAATGGGCTTCTTTCGGTCAGTCAGGGCTCTGGGCTTTGTCACCCTGTAAGGACTTGAAGTCTTCAGCTTCCTAATGTTCCTGTTAGAAATACTGTTTATACAATCAATAAAGGCTTTATAGGTGAGCCAAAATTAGAATTTAGCCTGACTCCCTCTGAGTTATATCAATTTCAGATTGATGTTCAAATTAATGCAAGCTTCCTGGGCACAAGAAGTTTTAATGACCCAGACCTGGAAGTGACATATATCACTTCTGTCCACAGCGCATTTGCTGGCGCTTAGGCACAATGGAACTCTTGGATGCCAGACAGGCTGGAAGATATAATCGAGCTGGGTGTTCAGTAGGGAGAGGAAATGAGTTTTGGTGAACTTGGAGCAGGTTGCCACATTTTCTATGGGATTCCCAAATATGTAAGTTCCATGCACTCACGCATACCACCTGACGACCACCAAATGACAATCACCTTCCTTGATCTTCCCTCATCAGTGTGTGAAAACATGAAAATGCTTCATGAAGATGGAAGACTTTTCTCCTTACTCTTCCCTGCATATTGTCATCTAATGAGTCATCCAGTGAGACAAGAGCCAATACCTCATAGAATTGCTGCTAAAAATAGCTCCTTAAGGTTCTGTCTTCAAGTAACCTCCTTGAGGCTGCCAAGGAAGCAGATTCTAAAAGACTCCGGCCCCCGCCCTTCCCATCACTCACCCATGGAAGTGTGGCTGTCTTCCAACTAAAGAGCCCTGAAGAGTCAACTTATGAAAATGAACAGCACAGCTCACAGGGCCAGATAGCTCCCAATCGAGGCAGTGGAGTAAGTCTCAACTTAACCTGGGATTGTCACTTTCCAGGGACTAGAAACTAGATGACCAAATGTGTTCAGTAAACATTTGAAGGGGACTTGCTTTGATAAACCAAACTAATAGAAATAGCTTATTTTAAGAGAAAAAAATGCTTTGTAACTGGTGTGCCCTTCATTTGAAGTTGGAATCTTGAAGTTACTTCAATCTACTTTTCTCTCACATGCATTTTACATGTCCACCTTGAAATATTGTTCACACAATCAATAAAGACCTTATAGGTAATCCAAACGTAGGTTTCACTGTGGCTCCTTCTGAGATATTTACATTCCCAGATGAATGTTCAAAGTAATGTGAGTGTCCTAGGCACAGCCAATCTCACATTTAATGTACATATGTTTTAGTAAGTTTTACTAAACTTCTCATACAAATCTATCTTCCTCCTGTGTTATAGACATTGGCATGGTCACAGCAATCAGAAAATTCAGACACCTTTGGTGACTGCAGTGCAAGTATACATGTTCTCACACAAAATCACCCATCAGGAGTCTTGAGGATGAGCACTGTGGTGGGAGATTGAAGCCTGAGGTCCCTGTGGGCACACTGTCTATGGTTATGCCCATTAAATGAATAGACCTTCAAGTGGCTAATCTATTCATTCCAGCCATTTAATGATCAATGAAGGTTGCTGAATGAGTGATCTATGGTGGTGATCAATATTCATCATGAAGATGGCTGAAATGGATACCAGCCACATATCGATGTGGCCTAAATCAGAGAAGGCTATACTGAAACTCAATGCCAGCCTCCAACTAGGAAGAATACTTGAGATCGCATGTCAGCCTTTTAGAAGACCAGCCGTAGTGGAGTCTGCCTGCAAACCTGATATATTCTGCTTTGTGGGGATTCAGCGTAAATCTATTATTTTTAATGCTGGATATTTTAAATCCTCCACTTCCTTTTCAGTAAAATGTTCTTTCCTCAACATTTTAGGGCTCAGATCTGCTTTCCAAGGTAGTTTTTCTGATCTACTGACACATTTTTGGGCTCTCCTGGATATTGTGTTCACTAATTGTTTCATACCTATCCTGTCTTAATTCAAAAAGGATCTGATGTTTACAGATACACATCTCGTTTATAAGATAATATCCCAAACTGAAGGAGGAAGAGTTTGCTGCATCTCAGTGGTAGGGGAGGTGATACATTTGGGTGGGTGGTCCCTGTTGCTGCTGCCAAATCACCACATTGTAGGCCCCATGTGTCAATGCAATCCACAGATATACCTAGCCCTAGTCATAACATTAATGTTTCATCTTGATCCTGAGACAACGTTTCATCCTAACAGCCACCTCTACAGAAAATGCATGATTCCTCTTATAAAAGGTTAATAATTTAGGAGTGCCAAGGTCCTTGGATTAAGTCTCAACTCAAGACTGAAAAAGTGATTGCAAAAAGATCAGAGAGTCATGAAATACAAGGTATCTGAATGTTGATTCTTCCTTTAATTTTAATAGAGCAAACAGGGTATTGTCCCTTATCTATGCAACAATCACATTCTGATTGAACTTAGCACCCAGGGCAGGGCCGGAAAACTTAGGCTGGGGCAGGAGTTAGGACTCCAAGAGTATGGTGGGGTTTGGGAGAACCCAGGAAGGAGGCAGAGGAGGCTTGCTTACTCTATGGAAAGAATTGGTAGTTGAGCATGGTGGCTCATGCCTGCAATCCCAGCACTTTGGGAGGCTGAGGTGAGAGGATTGCCTGAGCCCAGGAGTTCGAGACCAACCTGGGCAACTTGACGAGATCTCATCTCTACAATAAATCAAAGAATTAACTGGGCATAGTGGCACGTGCCTGTAGTTCCAGCTATTTGGATAGCTGAGGCAAAAGGATTGTCTGAGCCTAGCAGTTCGAGGCTGCAGTGGCTGTGAGCATGCCACTGCACTCCAGCCTGAGTGACAAGAGACTTAAAAAAAATTGGTGACTCAGGCAAATCTAATGAGTTGACTTTCCCAGTATCCCCCAAAAGCTGGCCTGGCCCAGGATGCTAGATGCTGCATTGCCTTTACACCAGGGGTTCTGCTGATCATTCCCAATTGCTTCAGAGTCTCTCTTCTGGTGGCAAACAGCTCTGATGGGAAAAGGCCACTAGGGTTACTCCGGCTCTCCTAGCAGAAAAGGCTCTGTAGGCAAATCTTTTTTGAAACTAGTTACCATGGAAATATGTTTTAAAGATAGCTAATACTACCAGAGAAAGCTGACTGGCAATGATCGCAAATCAGGCTTTGATTTCACCTCCGAGTACAGTCTGTCGAGCAATTTCGGAACAAATGCACGCGGAACATTGAGGTTTCACAGTCTCTGCCTGGTTTACCCGAGAGTGTGGAGAAAGCTCTTTGTGTGTGGAACTTCTGTCAATTGCTGATTATTCAGGATGTGATTATGAAGTCAGAGGATTTTCAGGGCCTTTGCTTACCCTCCTTGTCTTCCTGGTAACTGCACTTTAGCCATTTCTTTGCTTATGAGTGCTTCCACCGGAGGGAGAGAATAAGAAATTTCGATCAACCTGTTAGCAGTTTTCATGAAAGATCTGGTGCGGGAAGGAACTAAAACCATTGGCTGAAATAAGGTTTGCAGATTATCTGTGGATTTCATTTGTGATTTCTGTGTGAGTAATCTGACCCTTTGGCATTGGCTGCATATGACTTCGTTGGAAGCATCAGTTCTGATGAAAGCAGCCTCATATATGTGCACACAGGTTTCTGTCTACACAGTAGTAAGTGAGTACACATCTATGAATCCTAAATTTAAAAAAAAAATGTGGGCAGATATTCCACTGTTAGAATGTTTGCTGTGACATGTCATTAGCTTGGCCACCCATATTGGTCAAATTTACTTGACAATTGCCAATATCAGAAAAATTGTATGCAAATAGGTTTAACAAACAAGCAACCAGAATGAGAAATTTCTGAGCTTCCATTGAGACTCTGACCATATGTATCTACAAGCAAGCATATACACATGCATATATGCACACACACAATCATATATAAATATAAAAGTATATGCATATACTTTTATAAATATATAAAAGTGTATATATAGTAACGTATAAGTATATATACATATATTATATATAAATACATATAGGATGGCAGGGCTTTTTATTTCTTTGATGAGCTTTTCTCATATGTAAAATGTTGATTGTCTATATTCAGGAACGTAACAATGCAAAACGAGTTAACATCTGCAGAGTACTTTGAAAGGGACCATCTTCCTTTCAGTGTTATCGTTACTACCTCTCACCCTTCTGTGAAAGGTGATGAATGCTTAGGTATTTTTTTGAGATGCAGATACTTGTACCCAGTGATATTTGTACCCTCTGACGATGCATTTTTCCGGTGGAAATGATTCTCATTCCTTTATTTTCTGGGCAGAATACAAATTAGTGGCCTCTGGGGTGATTCCTCACTGAATTAAGAATCATCTGAACCAGCTATTTCATTTCAGAAAGTTTTAAAGCTACCCAGTTTCTGACTGCCAGGGCTCACCGAATGTTGGGGTAGGTGTTTGTTATTTTGTTGCCTTGTACAGCAATGTCTTTTTGTTTCTTGCTCCGAGGAGTTCCTCCTCTCTCTCCAGCATACACAGGGTCACACACACACCCATGCCATGTTTATGGGATGCCACTGTGCCAGTAGGGAATAGGTCTGTTTTTTGGGTTTCAGCAGATGCTTAGGAGTTCTCTCGGACACCCCTTCATTTGAAACATCCAGATAAGTGATGGTTTACCAGAATTCTATTGTGTTGTGCTCAGGTGAAGTGTTATTTAATAAATTTTGTCCATAAATTCATGTATTTCAGAAAATATTAAAGACATACAAAATACATAATTAAAATATTGGAATAATAAAATGAATATTATTAATAAAGCCCCTTTTTCGCTTAAGCATAAGTCACACCAAATGGCAGCTGCCTCAACAAAATGCATTAGCTCCTATTATCCCGATTTTAAATAACCTGTCACTTCATCTGCCTAAAATTGCATGAATGTGTTAATATAAAACACTTGAATCAGCAATACATTCTTGGGTATGACATTTTCAACCCATATAACTCATGTACCTGAAATAAACATCCTTTGAAATAAGAGAAAATGAAAGTCATGCAGGAAGACAAGTAGATATTTACGGTTTGTGCCTTTCCTTCCTACAGCCTCCTTCTTATTCCACGATTTTCTTTTGTCTCCTTCCACTATCAAATGTTTCAGAAGGTAGGAAATAGAGATATACAAGGGGAACCTCCCAGAAGACCCTGGAATTATTTTTTGGAGGGTGAACCCCTTTGTAGTACAGACTTCCCTTACTAGGTAAGCATTCTAGGAACCTACTGGCATCACTGTACCAGCTAGTGTTGTTGTGAGAGTCTGTGTTTGGCTTCAGTGAATTTTTTTTGGAGATTCTTTTAATGTATTTGCCCGTTTTATGATGAGTGATTCACGAGCGCACCTTCCCATACCATCTGAGTGTTCAGCAGTTTTTGACCAAAAACAGCATGACCCCTGTGCACCACCTTCCCTACTCGCCTGATCTTGCCCCAGCAACATTCTTTTCTTGTTGTTTCTCTGGATGGAAAAAGTACTCAAAGGGAAACATTTTGCTGATATGGAAGAGGTAAAACAAAAAACAGCAGAAGTGTCAAAATTGACGAGTTCAAAAACTGTTCTGAGCAGTGAAAAGAGCATCTCAATAGAAGTATTGCATTAAACGGAGAGTACTTTGAAGGTGACTAAAGTTTAAACATGTAAGAATAAACACAATTTTTATAAATAAATCTGGTTTTTTTGGGGGGGGTCCCTTTTTGTAGACAGACTTAATGGTGAAAACAAACTTCCAGATTCTCTGCATTAACCAGCTTAAATTCTTCCATCACAATTCAGGTGCTGGCTATGACTTGCTGTCACTTCCTGTTGTGAACATTTGGATTCAGGGTTTTTCTCTGTGGTGCTTTCACATTGAGATCTAGTGGTGTTGGTATCCTAGAACAAGACCCGCCATATTTACCTCTGCATTCTCTCTAGCTCACAGATGCCAACACTGCAGTTCAGGGAGGTGAGGTTACGTATTCAGACACATCACAAATAAGCAAGGTTTCATCCCAGATTTTTCTGGCTCAAACGCCCTGTCTCCCAACCACCCTGACTCTCACACTTCTGGTGCATGAAGTATCCTTGTCATTTATTATTTAGGGAGTCTAACCTTTTTCTTCTACCTTGCTCCCACGGGGACTATTTAGCCACCCTTGGAAGCAGAACCCTTCCAGGGATTTCCTCACCTTTCAAACAACTTCACAAGGCATCCAGAGATGTCTGTTGTTTCCCTAGGAGGTCTTTGCTAGTCTGGCTGTGAACCCTCAGGTGGTGGGGGGGAGGATGGGGGACTGGTCTTTGGAATGGTGGGCCCTGGAAAGTCTACTTGCTGCAGGCAACAAGGTTAGCTAGAACCAAAGATGAAAACACCAATTTTAAATGTTTAGGGAAATCACATAAGTCATTAATTAAATCTCTACAGCAGATGAAATAACTTCAATCCTCTTGAGAGTGAATCTTTGCTTTCTTTTAAGTTCGTTAAACTATTTAAGATTTCAACAGACCTTACTTGAAGAACCGCATTTTCTACCTGTCTGTGAAGATTTAACGGTTTTGCTCTTTTATTGACAAAAAGTTTTGACATTCAAAGGCATGTGACTCTTGATGCTTCTGAATTCATTACATGATGAAGAATTCTATAGATCTACAGTCATGTTTATGACTTCACGACTTCTTGAGTTTCTTTACAATCTTATTGCTCATCTGTTTTTGGAGTTCTTTATTGTTAGGTCACACTCCCAGTGGTGGCCTCCAGAATGTTAAGCCAGGCCCACCTGGGGTGTGGGTGTCTGGTGTGCGATCTGGTGCCATATGAAAGATGTAAAGAATTGCACAGAAGTTAGATGAGAAAATATAGCTTATTTAAAAACTAAATTAGAGAGAGAGAGGAAAAGGAGGTTCACCTCTCCAAGGTAGGGGAAGGAGCCAATGCTTAAGAAGACATTGCCTGGCCATAGCTCAAAGAGCACGTGGCCACACCATAGCTTGGCAAGACAGTGGCAGCTGGATGATAGTGAATGAGTCCTTTTAATCCTTCCCCTGGATGGGAGAGGGTTATTAAGGTGATTGGGTAGTGGTCTACTCCATGTCATCATGAGAGGGCAGGCAAGTGCAGGTACTGACGTCAGGTGATAGACAGCAGGCAGATGGGTGGGTTAATCACATGATTGCTGCCATGGTGGTGGTCTAGATGGGAGGAGACAAGGGGAGGGGTATTTCCTGCAAGAGTCCTGTCAGAGGTTTTCAATCCACAAGATCCTTAGCAAAATGGTGGTCTTATTATCATTTCTATGGCTTTGGCCAGCGAAGGAGTGATCTTTGAACTTCTGCCTTCAACAAGGAAACTGAAAGTTTCTTAGAGATTATGATACTAAACCATAAATTGAATGGTTGGGCTGTCCTTGTCTTGCATCTGATGAAGATTTGCTGAGGTTGTGAGGTAGGCTGCCAGTTTGGCCTGTAGTAAAATGTCTGACCACTTCCTAAAACCTGCCTGTTGGAAATTTATCTATCTATGTCTAACCTGTGCTAGATTCAAATCATGTCAGTCTAAGTAAAAATGGTTATGCTGAGGCAAAATGTGAACTAAATTTATTCTAAGTTTTTTGGGGTCTCTCCTTTCATGTATAAATCCATATAGATATGCGCTCTAGATGAAGAAAAGTAAATACAAGTTAAAACGCATAATAGCAGGGAGGAAAATATATCAGATTGTTTAAATTTAGTTCTATTTACTGCAATTTGTGTGATGAGGTTAATTATTGCTTGTTTAAACGAGGCCAATATGTCTGGCATTGATGTCTCAGGCACATGGAAGTGTTAGCTGTGCTTGGCTTTCTGATATTAAATGCAGCAATTAAAATTTTGCTGAAAATATGTATTTGTATTTATGGCCAGACTACCAAAAAATTTAGCCCTGGGCAAAGACATTCAACCAGAAACAGAATGAACAGTTTTGCTAAGTGTTTATACCCATTGCAGGAGTTAGATGGCATCTGGCCTTGACTTATTGGAGATAGAATTTATTTTTATGCTTCACTAAGTGTAATTTATTAAATAAATACTTACTGAGCACCAACTTGGTGTCAAGCACCTACTTGGTGCCTGACACTGTGTTACACAGGGTAATTGAAGTATCTTAATTTTTCTGTGAAAGAACCAAAAAGCACACAAGAATATAACAGATGCTTGGTTAATGTCATCTGAAACGACATGATAAGAATGAGTAATTTCCAAGTGAATGATGTCAAGAGCTGATCACGACCCCTCAGCATGTCAAGAGAGTAGCTCTTCCTTTTCTGTTTAGCGAATAATAATTCTGTGTTTTGTTGATGTTTGGCCTGGGGCCTCTTTCAGGGGTTTGATTTTATAGATGAGAACATTTGCTTCTCAGGTGCCTTCAATTTCTGTGACATCTTATGATGTACCCTGCCCCCAGGCACCTATATTCATTTGGTCTTGGATCCCACTGGAATAAAGCCATGAATCCGTCATCTGGCATTCACGGGTTTACTCCATCTGATCCCAGCCTGCTTTCCAGCCTCATTTCTCACTAAACATCTTCCTGTACTTTATGCTTTGGCCAATACTGGCTACTTATTTCCCCCTGAACATGTTCCTCTCACTTGCTGACATCGCCTCCACGATACAGAATGCTGAGACGATGCCACGTGGGGTGCATTGTGTTGTTCTAGGAGATCTTTTGACTCACCACAGGAAAGAATTTCAGAGTGGATTCAAAGTATAGTTTAAGATAGAATTTTTTTTTTAGTTGAAGTCTCACTCTGTTGTCTAGGCTGGAGTGTGGTGGTACACTCACAGCCACCCCAGCGTTGACCTACTGGGCTCTGGCGATCCTTGTGCCTCAGTCTTCCAAGTAGCCGGAACTACAGGCGTGCATTATCATGCTCAGGTAATTTTTCTTTTATTGTAGAGACAAGATCTCTCCAAGTTTCCTGAACTGATATTGAACGTGCGGGCTCAGACAATCCACTCGCCTTGGTCTTCCAAAGTGCTGGTATTATAGGCTGAGTCACTGAACCCAGCCAAGACAGAATTTATTAGAAAGAAAGAGACATGCTCAAGAGTGAGCATGGGTCTCTTAAGAGAGGGCATGTGCTTGCATTTGACAAGAAGCTTTATATACTTTTAAAACCATGATTAAGCAAACCCTGAGCTTAAAGCAACAGATTGTGAGTATCTGGTCATGAGTTTTGATGACCATTCCTCAACCTTCTAAGGTCACAAGAGCTTTCTAGATAATTAAAGTGATTTCCTAACTAGAGCTGAGCTTTTCTTAGAACATCATGGCTGTGTTTTGGGTAATCCCTATTGTTTCTGTGATATACTACAAGGATAGAGCCACATTCCTGCCCACAAGGTTGTCAGGTCTGGTGTGCCTGGTCAGTCAGGTGAAGGTTATGTACTGATAAGAAAGATGTCTGAATGCTCACCCCATTTTAATTTAAACTGCTTAGATGAAATTTATCTATGTCTAACCTGTACTGAATAACCTACCTCACTGCCTCCTCATCTCTGTCCGTGAAAATCTTGTCCAACCTCAAAAAAATACCTACGTCCTGAGCCCTTAGCCTGATGTAATTACTTTCTGGTCTGAGTTTTGACAGGTCTTGGTTTGTCTGTTTTTGTGCTATGTATTCCCTAGTCTGCTATGTTTTATTATCGGAGCTGTTGTTTCATTTTTGCTATTACATTGCTAACTTTTAGATAGGATAAATATCTATATCTCAGTCATTTCTGGATCCCCTGTTGAATTCTACGCCAAAGCACTTCTAGAAAGTAAATGTTCATTGAATGGATAAGGAAATGTAAGCCTGACTCCTCCTTCACCTTCAGCCCTATGTTTATGGCCTGGAAGTGAGAGACACAGGATATATTTAATTGACTCATTATTCCTTGCCCCCCTGCATCTGTGCAGAAGTGTTCCTGTCCTGAATTTTAGGAGAGCATTGATTATTCAATGCAATTCAGGCTATTCGAACAAACCAATGTCTTCCTGGCAGACCCCATTTATGCCAGTGAGTCAGAGGATTGTGACTTCTAGGTGTCGCAGATGAAGTGACACATCATCACATACATCATGCCAGTGGGATGGCCAGGAACAGAGCTGCCTTTGGAAAGACATAGATGCATTTCCTTCTAAGCCCCACATACTTACCCCTGTAAGCCTGAAGACAAAGGAACCCTGACTATGGATTTATGAAACTGTTTCTGCTCTCCTTGACGGAGAAAATTGGGCATGTACTGGCCCTACTCAAGAATAGAGAAGCAAAATTGTGTCTTCCATCCCTGTTTCAAGGTCTCTCTTCTTCCCCACAACATCCTATTTTTAAGTCCATTTTCTGTGTCTAAACCACACTAAGGGGTTGGAGATACTAGTTTTTTATACAAACCTTCTCACCAGTATTTGCCATACAAAAATACACCAAATGACAGCACTTCCTAAAAAGCAAGGTCTATCTCAGGATGGAATTCCAGTCTTAAGATACTCCCCCATAGACACATCAACATAGTATAGTGATATCTGTGATTACATATTGTGGAAATAATAGTACTTTCCCAAGGTCATTCAGAGGATTAAATGAGATGTTGCTTCCATCAAGAACTAGAAAGGGTCTGAGATTTTAACCCTACTTGCATTCTAATAAGTTGGTCTGCCACCTTTACATGAATGCTGGCAGAAAGCATGAGGCTTCTGGGTCAGAGATAAAGGACTTTATTAGATTACAGCAAAAGCAGTAGCCAGAGAATCAGTATTCCCTTAAGCTAGTCTCCAAGCCCCAGTTCCCACAGGACAATGCAAAGAGAGCAAGGAAATACTTGTACACAGAGTGGGCTGTGTTACAGAAGAATGCTGAGACTGGGAAACCTGAATCTTTTATAATGGGCAGCAAGCATACTTGTCCATTGCTCCAGAGTGAGACATCATGTTTATTATACTAGACACTAAACGTGAGTGCTCTTTGCTCTGGGGGGAGACTGTTAGGGCATACTCCCCCAGCGGGGCCTCCAGAGTGTTAGGTCAGGCCCACTGGGAGTGTGAGTGTGTTTGGTATACAATCGGATGCCTCATGAAAGATGCAAAAAATTGCACAGAAGTTAGATTAGAAAATATAGTTTATTTATAAAGTAAATTAGAAAAAGAGAGAGAGAGCAAAAGAGGAGATTCACCTCCCCAAGGTAGGGGAGGGAGATAAAGCTTAAGAAAACATGGCCTGGCCAGAGCTCAATGAGCACATGGCCACACCAGAGCTTAGCAAGGCAATGTCGGGGGCAATGACCTAGCAGTGGCAAAATGGCTGCTCGTGGTTGAGTCCTTTTAACCATTTCCCTTGGATGGGGGAAGATCGTTAAGGTGATTGGGTGGTGGTCTGCTCTATGTCATTATGAAGAGGCAGGTAAGTGCAGGTACTGATGTCAGGTGATGGACGGCAGGCAGATGGGTGGGTTAGTCCCATGAGTCTTAGATCTTGAAGTCACCAGACATTAGCATCTCATGCCCTCAGATGGTGGACTAGGTAGGATAAGACGAGAGGAGGACGTTTTCCTGCAAGAGACTTTGTCAGACTTTTACGGTCCACAAACTCCTTGACCAAAAGGTGGTTTATTATTATTTCTATGACTCTGTCCTTGTCTTGCATCTGATGGAGATTTGCCGAGGGGTTGGGGCAGATTTGCCGCTTGGCCTGCAGTAGAATGTCTGAAGGCTTCCTAAAACCTGCTTATTGGAAATTTATCTATCTATGTCTAACCCGTGGTAGATTCAAAGGATGTCAGGAGTAAATTCTAAGCAAAAATGGTTGTGCTGAGGGAAAAAGACTAAGTTTATTCTACGTTTCTATAGGTAGCGCCTTTCAGAGACACCATATCAATCTTACAAAGCTGTCTGCTAGACAAACATCTTGAAAAAAATAATTCAGAACAAAGGCAGCCAAAGCCTCTGCTAGCAGGACATGGGACAGTACGAATGATCCATGAAGCACAGTTTCCCAACTTGTAAAACACGCATAAGAGCACCTAGCACTGAGTGACAACTCAGTCACTGTAATTATAACTATCTTCTTATTTTTTGTTTCAATCACTCTAGGAGTACAAGTGGTTTTTGGTTACAGAGATGCCCGCTATAGAGTTAAGAAGTCTGGGATTTACGTGTAACTGTCACCCCACGTGTGCATATTGTACCCGACAGGTGATTTTTAATTCCTTACTCCCTTCTCATTTGTGCCCTTCTAAGTCTCCAATGGCCATTTCACCATCATAGACTTTTGCAGACTCATAGTGTAGCTCCTACTTGTGAGAACATGTGGTTTTTGGCTTTCCATTCCTGTGTTACTTCACTTAGGTTTGATGGTCTCCAATTCTATCCAAGTTGCTGCAAAACACATTAGTGTGTTCTTTTTTAAGGCCAAATAGTGTCCTGTGGTAGTTGTACTCCACATTCTCT
Source organism: Tarsius wallacei (assembly GCA_963574415.1). NCBI lineage: Eukaryota > Metazoa > Chordata > Mammalia > Primates > Tarsiidae > Tarsius > Tarsius wallacei. The sequence continues at coordinate 14,157 of CAUYQG010073139.1, read as the reverse complement.
GTAAGTCACTGTGATGATAACTATTATTAAGTCACAAAGGTGATTTCTATTATCTTAAAGATGACCTCATTCAGTTAATAAAAAAAAAGACAAATGTAAAGAAATCATTCTGCTTCGCCATGTTTTAGTAATTGAAATAGATGCAATTCATTAATGAGTGACCAAACAAAGAGAGCTCGAGGAGAGGATTTATTTATTCTTCCAGTATATTTGGTGTTGGCGCGAATTCTGCACTTCCAGTATACCGGCTGTACTGTTTGCTGGAAGAAAATAAATAAGCTGGGGCCACTTCCCAGTCTTTGGAGAGTTTGATCTTTCCACTTTTGAGGTGTTTCTTACTGCTTCAGTAGGCAAAGCCACTGCTTGCTTCTTTCTTGCAGAATGAATGTGCTGTGGTCCGTTTCCTTCTAGAAATGAATATGCACCTGGACATCTTGTCTTCAAAAAGCCATTGGGCTTTTCCATTAAGTTGAAATGGCAAAGGATGCTTTTGAACAGGAATGGAAGCATCAACTCAACAATTTAATGAGTTCCGAGAGGCAAATTTGGTCATGTCACTATGGAGTGGAAGGTCACACTTGTTTGTCTTGAGAGCTCCCTTTATTTTGTTCCTTGAATAATCCTTCCTTGGAGAAAGAATCTCTTGCCTTCAGGAAAAAGTAATTCATGTACACTACATGCATTTATACCTAGAATCTTCTACCGCATGTGGTACCTAATATGAGTTCAATAAAAATTTCTTAATTTGGGGGGTAAGAAGTGAGGGATCCCATATGTTCTCCCTCCCAGGCAGTATTTGAATTTTAATAAACACGTCACTGCTTAGATAAAAGAAGAGGATCTAAAAGGACTTGACACTAGTGAGAAAGATACTTTGGGGTAGGGTGGGGATGAGTTTGCATTTCTGGTGTCCTTCGAATTTTAAGACATGAATGACTGCCTTGTTTGTATCAGGAGATCATTTAGAAGGGGTGCTTCTCAAGGTGGAGTGCACAAACCACTTGGGGATGTTGCAAAATGCACATACTGAATCAGCAGTTCTGGGTGGGGCCTGGGCTTTTGTGTGTCAAGCTCTCAAGTGGACCCAAGGCTGCTGACCAGAGCTTGAGCACGCAAGTTGAAGAGAACTTTGCTAAGGAAGACTTGAGGTGGAGGAGGGTAAGGGCAGTTCCTATGACTGCTTGGCTTCCAGACAGAGCACTCTACAAGTTCCCCTGCCCCAGGAGTCTCCCTAGTGAGAGCTCAACCTCTACTCCTTACTCCATGCCTTTGGATGCCCTCTCTGCCAGGTCCAGAAAAGCAGTTCAGGATTAGTGGTGCGGGTGGGGAGCACATTTGAAAATCCCCCTAGACAGCACGTCTGTGAGCTCACCCAGTGTCCAGCACACTGCGGCTGGTGCATTTCCGGGCTCTGAAAACAGATGGCTGGCGGAAGCGTCCTATGAGCCTGGCCTCATTCACATTCCTTTCCTGGGTTGCTCTCACAGCTCCCTCCTCGGCTCCTTCCCAGGAAGAACAGACAGACAGTCACCTGAAGAGCAGACAGTCTGCTGATTATGAATCACATTCCCAAGACCTTGTGCCTGTGGCCAGACACCAAGGTGGCAGAAAATGGCCTACTTTAGAGAGAACTGCTCCAGTGCTAAAGAGGCAGGCAGTCCTATGACATGTGGCTTCTAGATCTTGGTGGCATCTCTGGGCTTTGCAGAGCAGAAAAGAAAGAAACTAATATGTTGTCATGTCGTCAAAACCTTATTTCCTAGAGCAAAAATAGCTATGTCAATTTCTAGAATTTTGATGCAGACCAATTCAATCCAAGTGAATTCAATGGGCATTTCTTTGAGGAGTTTCAGGAGGTAAACCACAGTCTGCCCAAAATGGATGGGACACATCTTCTCCTTGGACTCTAGGGCGGAGGTGTCCCCAGGGCCCTAGCCAGCCTGCTACCTCCTCAGATCTCCTTCCCTGCTATGCTCCCCATATAGGGCCAAGATATTCAGCTCCCCATCCATGGCCAGGCGACTCTCCCAAGCCAGGCCTATATGAGTGAGTTCCTTTTCCCCCTTCTCATCTACCCTACCATCCAGTTTGATTCCCGAAGCTAAGCTGGCAAGTGAATTTGCAGTAATGGTATATTGAGAATAGTAGCTCAAACATGCCCTCAGATACGACCCTACAAAAATCATCTTGTGTTGATGTCTCCCACAGGAGACACTTGAGTTCATTTGAGAGCTTGACACACAAAAGCTCAGGCCCCAGCCAGACCTACTGATTCAGAATGAGCATTTTACAGCATCCCCAAGTGGTTCACATGCACTTTACTTTGAGAAGTACCAGTTCTAAATGACCTGCTGATACAAACGAGGCAGTCATTCATGTCTTAAAATTTGAAGGACACCAGAAATATAAACTCATCCCCACCTTGCCCCAAATTATCTTTCTCACTAGGGTCAAGTCCTTTCAGATCTCCTTCTTTTATCTAAGCAGTGCCATTTTTATTAAAATTCAAATGCTGCCTGGGAGGGAGAACATATGGGATCCCTCACTTCTTACCCCCCAAATTAAGAATTTTTTTAATTGAACTCATATTAGGTAACACATGCAGTAGGAGATGCTAGGTGTAAATGCATGTAGTGTACATGAATTACTTTTCCCTGAAGGCAAGAGAGGAGGGTAGGAGGTGGGGGGAGAGTGGATCAGGAGACTCAGTTTTCTGCCCTCCTCCACCAGCCCGCGGAAGTGCTACCTACTTTATGTGGCAAAGAAACATGCTAGAGAGGCCAGGAGGTATAGGATCAGCCTGAGGGAAGGGTGAGTGGTGGATATGCAAACACATGGACAGCGCACATCTGATCTCAGAGCTCTGGGAGGCATCCCTGGGCTTACTCGCAGCTCCCAACTGAGACTTTCTTATCACAAGAGGTTTCTCTTCTTAGAACAGTCAGTGTTCCCAAATAGCAAAAATACTATCAGACCCAAGGATGGGTGGGTGAATTCTGTGAACGGTTTTTCCCTGGAAAAGGGAGATCCTTTGTGTAAAGCAAGGAGTGTGTGTGTAGGGGGTGGTGATGTATGAGAGTGAGGTAGGAGGCAGGGAAGCCATTGCTAGTGTGCTAATGAGTTGGGAAGAGTCTGCAGGACATGACTCAGGCCGTAGTTTTGAAATTTCATTGAATCCTTCAGAAGCATCTTCTATTCCTGCATCTTCTCTGTGATTTTGGGTGGCCTCTGTTTTGCCTTTTAGTTAGACATAGATGATAACCCTTCCAACTACCACCCCCTCAATGCAGAATGCAATGTTTTCACAAAAGGAGGTGAATTAAAATATCTAACAGTGATATTTCAACACCAGTGAGAATGGTCTTCTGGGACAGGGTCGGGGAATGGGGCATGTTCTTGGTATTCTTCAAGACACCTGACAAAGATGACTCTGTCCTGTTAATACCAGGGGGCAGTGTGCTTCGGTTGCAGCTCTATGCACAATAGCAAAAACATGGAACCAACTGTGTTGCCCATTGAAGCTGGACTGGATTTAAAAAAATGTGGTACATACACACAATGGAATATTATGCAGCCATAAAGAAGGACAAATTTATGGACTTTGCAGCAACTTGGATGGATTTGGAGTTGATCATACTCAGTGATTTATTACAGAAACAAAGAACTGAGTCCCATATATTCTCACTCATAAGGTGAGCTTGAACAATTATAATGCTATAAGAAAGCTATTGGCAGTAGTGGGAAACTGTCAGGAGAGGGGAGGCGGGACTGGCAGTTGAGGAAAACTGCTAGGGGAGGGAGGGGAATACCTCATCAACAAGGGTACCTGAGTGATCAATGTTTATATACCTAACCCTGAATTGTACCCAACATCTGCATAATAAATAAATAAATTTTTAAAATGCTGCTGAAACAAATAGTCACCAATGAGAAGGGATGTTTTCAACTTCCCCATCCTCTTTCCTTGCCCCATCTTTCTTCTCCACCATGGGTTGTGGCTTTTCAGAATTCTGTGGCACACAGGGTCCCTCCACTACGCCAGGAAAGACTATCTTCCCACGCTCTACAAACTCTGAAATTCCAGTGGGACTCTAAGATGTCCAATGCCATCCTGGGACCTTCTACAAATGTGTTGCCAGTTACCAACTGTTTGAAAGTACTGCAATACAATGTATAAAGTTGGGTTTCCCATTCAAAGTTTGTTCCCTTCAGATGTCTGTGACTGAATATAAAGCATTTTGGGAGGAGAGGGAAGAAAAATATTTATGTATGGCACATAGTCCTTGTACATCAGAAGTCGGGGTCTATGAAGTCTGTTCAGTTCCAGAGGTTTTTTAGGATTTGGGCCAGTTCTGCAAAAAGTCTTAGGCTTAATATGGTAGTCACCGAGGGATGCTTTACAGGGTCCTAGACAATAAATAATGCCCCAGTATGAGACTTTCAGTTCCTGGGTTGAGCTATACCTAGATCATCTTACAGTAGTGGGGTGACTCTGTGTAGTGTGTACGTATGTGTGCATGTTTTGAGTGTGTGTGTGTGTGTGTGTGTGTGTGAATGTATTGGAGTGGGGTAGTCCTAACTTGTCTGTTTGCTCTCTTACTCTTAACCTTACAGTCAAGATCATGCTTGTAGAGCCAGACTGGGATTGAAAGCCATTTCTACCGCTTACTAACTGTGACCTTGGGTCTGAATTCTTTGTGCTTTAATTTGCTCATTTATCAAATAGAGATAATAGTAGGTCGCCATGAGAATCAAATAGGTTAATTCAACCAAAGCACTTACTTAATCTCTCTGAGCAAAGGTTTCTCAAATAGTAAGTAGTTTATTGTGAAGATTAGTGAGCATATGTGAGATTGCCTGGTCTGCTGCTGCTACATCAGGCAGCGTATGAGTGTTAGCTATAACTATCATGATGTAAAACCAATAATCATACTTCATTTCATGGTGAGATAAGTATCCTTATGAGTGCTTGCTATGTATTAGGTCTTCTGGTGATCTCAGGTGGTTTGCTCTTTATTTTTTGCCATAAACTATGTAACATTCGGGAAAACTGCTCAGAGAGACTGGATTCTTTGTCCAAGGTCACTGAGCTAATACTAATTAGGAAAACAAGAATTTGGACTTGGATCCATCTAGGGCCAAAGTCATGCATTTTTTCCCTCTAAACTGCAGTGATATATTGTTTTTTAAAAAATCAAGACTGTCTTACTTAAACCTAAGGTCCAAGGCCCAACATTCATGTTCTGAAAATGTAATGAATATGCAAGTCTTAGCATTGTTATTGGGGCCAACTATACATGTGGGCACACTGGTTTCAAGCCTATAGATAAGAAGTAAAATGAGGAAGTGGCAGATTTTGAGAAGAATGAAAGTATGGCCATGCTGACAAATGAGGAACAGAAAGTCTTAGGAAAGAGAAGGCGGGAAGAAGCACAGGACATATTGTGACTTTAGCATCAATGCTGTGCAATGTGTTGTACAATGTCAATGTGCCTCTCATTCTGGGAGATTCTATCTTGTGCGACCCAACAAAATAAATTTCTGCAAACTCAAATCCAGAGATGCTTGATATTAAAAGTAAGACTATGATGTTCCAGTAGTTCCAGATACTTGGAAGGCTGAGGTGGAAGGATCCCCTAAGCCCAGCAGGTTGAGGTTGCGGTGGCCATGACCATGCCACTGCACTCCAACCAGGGCAACAGTGACACCCCAACTAAAAATAGATAAATAAAAACGAGACTGAGGTGGAATTAATGTTCTGGGCTTTTGTGATTCCATTTTCCGTTTGTTGCCTCCAAATGACTATGGTGACGAGGTTTTATTTTAATCTCTTTGCAGTCAGTGGAGTGGGATGGAGGTGTTTCCTCAAGGAGCCTTGATCTTGCTGTGTAAGATCCATAATTGCCCATTCTAGCATCAAAACAATGTAAACAAACTCTGTAAGAACATGCCTAATTTGCTTCAATGAACAGATTTGGAAAACCACCGAGGGAGACTCCTACTCCAGGCTAGAGGATGCCTGGTTACCTTGAGCAGCATTTTTTGAAGGAATCATTTATATGATTCTCCAAAGTATTCTTCACTCTTTTGAATCCCCTCAAGAAAGCATCACAGGTTGTCAAGATGGAGCAGACTTCTCAGACGACTAGTCTACTTTGTTTATAAATCTATTTCCCTTCACAGGAACATGAGCATTTTGAGGGCAGACTTCATGCCATGTTTACCTTTTTCATTCCTAGCTCTTAGCATATTATCTGGCATATACTGAGCATTTGTTGAATGAGTGAGTTAACACTGGAGAGAAAGGAGATAAACTGTATCCTATCACTCTGATATGTCTAATAGGTACTGGGCTTTTTACTTACTTGCTTTTATTTATTTTTTACAACTCCAGCTTAGATACTATCATCATCATCATCATCATTTTTACAGATGAGAGCAGAGATGACAACTCTAAGGGCTTTGGGAGTCAGTGAGTAACATTACAAAGAAGGTGGCCAGTGGCTAAGATAAAGTGTTAGGGGCTATGGAAACCTGGAGAAGACATGCCTGGTCTAGAGAGTGCATGAGGCAGCCCTGACTCAGTTTTGTTCAGTGGGCGCTGTGTAGGAGATGGGCTCAGTTTTTCTAAACCTTCTTAATTTTCCAACAAATTTAGACATTGAGATGACTTGGCATAATCTCCCAAGTTTTCAGTTGTGGCACACATGTCAAAGGAATCAAATCTGCTGGACAATTTTGGCCACAGTCAAACTGGTTTATACCACTTGAAATATATTCAGAGGGGTTAAGCAAATTACTAGCACATGGGTAGTAAATGCCTGAGCTGTGTTTCTAACTTCTAATTTATCAGTATAACTTGTTTTTTTCTGATATGCATCATTCATAAATGATAAAATTCTTTTAAAGATTGTTTCATTTTCTAACATCTACTCAGAGATATTTGACTCCAGTTGCTACTTCAATATTGTTTCTGAGAAATTTGTGCCCAGGTATGATTTCACCTTTTGGTGAAAAAATTGCTTTTCACAGAGAACCATGACTTGTCTGTTATGAGGTAATTTTCTTCCCTTTAGTGCCCTAAGTTAAGTGTCATTTCCACTGCATCCCTGTTATCACTAGCAGAGCAGACCGGGGAGGCAACAGGATGAGCAGTTACCTTGCAAAGAGGCAGTCAGCATCACAGAGGCACAGATTAGGTACCACAGCTGGTCAGCATAGGACTCAAATAAAAGACTCTAACTCCAAAGTTCATGTCCTTAACTTCTGCGGTATAGGACCTCTCTGAATGCAGTGACCTCGGGCAGAAACTCCTTTGATTCAAGACTTAGAGGGTCTTGAGGCTTGTTCACCAAGAATAATGAGGAAAGAGTTAGGTAGGTTATTCTCCATCATTAACTCTTACAGATTTGTCTTTCATCTAACACTATCCCTCCCTCCCTCCCTTTATCCTTCCCTCGCTCTCTTCATCCACCAATCCATCCATCTACCCACCTACACGCCCACCTACCTCTCCATCTGCTTATCCATCCATCATTCCATCCATATACTTATTTGCTCTCTGACCACCACCAACAGTATAGCAATTCCTTTCAATAACAGCTGCTTGTATGTCATCATGAGCTTTGCTTATCAAAGTGACTCATTTCAGAGGAAGTTCTGAGGATCTGAAGCCTAGAGATTGGCATTGGGTGTCACTGAGAAAACAGCAGACAGATGTTAACAGGAGCTCTGCTGTTCTGAGTGGTATTTTCCTGGAAGTTTTTCAAGGAGTTTTCTGACTAAAATTAACTTTGTGCATCTATGCCAGAAACACAAGCTGTGTTTCAGTCTCTTCCTCCTATGTGAACTGTTTTGTGCATGTGTCTATATGCATGTGATGTGCCTGTGTGCATATGTGTGTGCCTCGGTGTGCCCTTGTATGTGTGTATGTGTGTGTGTGTGTTGGGATGAAACTAGGCATAGTAAATATTTTGGAGGACCGTGGGAAAGGGCAGTATTAACTGACACATCTTTCATAAGAATTTAAACAGTGTGTAACTCACTTTACAGAACTCAAAGATGCTTTCTGAATTTCATGGAACTGAAAACAGAATCACACATTTGCCAGGCTTACTCCAGGGAATATAGTCATTCAGTCACCAGCAGAGGTGTAGTGGATTCTTTGTAATGTACCTGTCTTCAGTTATCTAGGACACAAGAGTAAATGACAGATGGAAAAGCAACCAAAAGGCTTGACTTTTTCTGAGGCTGACTCTATAGGTTAATTTCATAGCGTGTACCTTCTAGAAGTACTGCCCAGCAGCTCCAGTCTTTGGACTCTTTTAATAGGCTTCCTTGCCTTCTGGCTTTCAGATGGCTTTGGCCAATGGTGGTGATGAGGGCCGTGGTTGTGGGAGGTTGGGGATACAAGCAATAGGTTAGAGCCAGTGGTGGAAACTTAAGTTGGGTATTTATTTCCCTAGGTTCATTTATAAGGGTTTCTTTGGACTGTTTGCGTCTCCTGACTGAAAGTCACGCTGTTTTTACAGGCCCTTTGGAGATCGGCTACCTCTTCTTGTTCCTTAAGACCAAGAATTGTCAAAGAAACTGACTTCACCAGTCACAGCCTGTTGTACTATTCCTAGTGATTCTCTTACTCCTTGTTCGTGACTTTGTAATGATTCCATCTATTAAACGTTCTTTAAGTTATTCCATTTTCCTTCCAAGATTTTTCCGATACACAGACCAACTGAAGTTATGGAATCCTAAAGCAAGTCTTTTATTCGGTGTGACTTTCCTCCATTGAAAGCTATGTAATTCCAGTCTTTCCTGCTCACAAGAAAGTCATAAATGCAAAGGAAGCAGAAAAACAGGCTCTGGAAGGGTTAAGTAAAATAAAAGAGCAACTAAAAAAGTTAGATGCTAATATACCTTGTGCAATGTCATCTCTGTATGTTTTAAGCCATAATAACAGGTGAAGATAAACTGCTTAGTCACTAGCAATCCTGGGAAAATGTATTCTGTGCTTTCTGGGATATTTTTCCATCAGACAGCATCTTGCTTCCTACCAATAATTCAGCTGAGCATGAAAAATTTGTTGCACACATTCCAAACTTCATTAGAACATTCCCCCACTTGGCTGGATGCTCTCCATTTTGTGGACACAGATGTCCAGTTGCTGAGACAAATGAATCACACTGGGAATCAGTAACTGAAATAAAACCACACTTAACTTCAAGAGTGCAGCCCACTTGGAATCCATGTTTTCTGACCAAATTCATGGAGAGGTTTTCCCAGGCATTTCAGGGTGTATCCTATTCTGGCGTAGGCTAAAACAATCCTGAAGTGCCTCACCACCCAGCATTCATGGAACTCTGGGATACAGGAGGCCATTGGACACCCCTTCACATTCCCCAGTCCTAGTCATGGGCTTGCCCAAGGAAAAGCAGAGGGGTCTGATGTCCTGGGTGAGCAAACGTGAACACAAGGGTTAAGTAGTCCTACTCTGGTTTCTCAGAGTTTTTTTCCCCAATGCCTAGATATTTTTGAATTGTGAATTCTAGATATTCATGCCACATACCCCAAGGCCAGGTCCATCCCTTTGATAAAGATCCAGGCCCCCAAATATATCTTGCTGCCTACAGGCGCTCACAGGTTTGACCTGAGTGGGAGGAAAATGTATAACGCATAGCAAGTGGGTACTTTCTGGCCTCATGCAGTCCTCTCTTTTGAAAAACAGAAAAAAAAATAACCTGAAGACTAGGATTCTGGCTGGAGAGGAAAAGGCAGCAAAGACATTGGATTCTCTTGGACTTTTTTTTTGCTATGAACTAGAGTGTAGAATAGAGGAGATAGGAAAATAGAAATTTGGCACAAGGAGGCCTTCGACTTGCTGTTGTGTTCTGCAAAGTTTAGGGCTCTCTCTATGAGGGGTTTCAAGCCAAGGTAACACGGTCTGTATATAAAGGCTTCATTCTAAAAGCTTCGTTCCCTTTAGACTAGACATTGGTGTCTGATTGTCTCAATAGCGCTTCACGGGGATGCACTGTTACACCATTTCAGACACAGTTTCTGAAATGGCCTCTTCACCTCCACCTGTCTCCCCCCTCTTCCTCAGCTATAGCAGTAGGGATGCAGGTAGGGAGGATGCTGTGTGTCCCCGGTCCCCTCAGGCTTCTTGGGAGAGTCTGGCCCCTCTCCTGATAAAGTTTCAGGTTCGCTCTGATGATCGAGATGAAGCAGTGTGGTGGCACTCCACTGAATGGTCTGTCGGCGGGTCTAGAAATAGAATCTCTGTCAGGGCTGTTTGCTTCCTCTCACACTCCAACTGGCAAGCAGGTGGATTCTCTCGCTTGGCAGCTGGCTCCCATCTGCCCTCTGTCGGTCTGCAAATGTGACCTGGGTTAAACCCCATCTTCTAGCAGCGATGTGCACAGCCACAAAAGCCATATGGACTCAAACAAACGTTCACTTTTGAAAGTGACACCTTTGTTCAGTCATTTAAATTCAGGATCTTAAAGATCAGTTTCATTAAGACTCCCGCTTGTGCTAAATGGAAATCACACTGTTGTCCCAGTGATTGACGTCAAGTCCCTCAATTCTAGGAAGTTGAGCAGGTCATGAGCAGTCATCCTGTTCAACACACAGTTCTCTTCAGTTTCCCTTACAACACCCAAAACAAATGTCCAGGAGCTGATTCAGGATGTATGTTCTACTCTGAAACCGGTTATTCAAGATCTTGGTGGCTTCAGGCAAATGTGTTAAACAAGGGACTTCACAAAGGGATCATTCAGTCAAAACCAGCGTGGGTCCTGATCACCTTCGGTGTCACTGAGATGGACTTTGGCACAGTGAGTTCTTACCATCGAAAACAGGAACTGCATGGATTAAAAGCCACTGATACATTCTGAAGCTACTTTCCTTATTTTAAGAAAATAACAAAGGTGGCATCCCCATAGCTCTTTGTAAAGGCAGATGGATGAACTGGAAGGTTCCATCAAAGTCCCTCTGAGTCCAGAACTGTGTACATCAGCTCGAGGTCGCTGATCCCTCTTCTACTGAGTGTGTTTGACAGGATCTTTACTGTTAACAAAGAAAACAGAACAAGCACAGGGCAGAGATGCGACTTCGGTTACAAAGCAGTACAGCGGTCCTTGTCCCCTGCTCCTCAGAGAGCTTGTGCAGGTCTACAGGAGCCAGGGATGTAGGGTCCTTCCTCCCTGAATGACTCTCACTGGGTCATAAGTTACAATGAGAGGAACTCAGCAAAGTATACATACTCACGGAGGGTGACATCTTTGCCTCTGTCTACTCTGGCACTGGCCTTGTGGACTGGAAGATCTTTGACAAAATTGTGCGATTCTGAAATTACGTGATTTCCTTCCATGCACCCAGGCTCTGGACCACGGCCTAGGTCATGGCTATCATTGGCCAGGTGTCATGGTTGTTGTTTGTGTCTCCCTTTTGTTAGATTCTTGGTCCCATTTGCTGTCACAGATTCCATTCTTACTGAAAAGGAGAATCCTGGGATCAAGTTTTGAACCTTGAAAAAAGGGTTGTGCCCACAAAACTTTGGGAGATGATTACCACAGAGAGGGATTGAAGGCAAGGGCCCATCGGTCTCTTTCTTATCTTTTTAAAAGCGGTAATCTGAGCATAAAACCATTTACAGCTTCAAGTAAACCTTTAGTTCAGCATTGAAGCATACATAATACATTCTTCTCAACTGAACAATGCATAAACAGGCATTCTAGAGATTTTATCGCACCAGATTGGTGTGATTATCATTAAGAGGATTGGCATAGTCACCTCCCTGGAAAATGCCTTGACTCAGGTTAACACTTTAATGTGAATAACTTCTTCTCTAGTTAACAAATGAGAAGAGCAATAATTTCTTAATGTACCTTCTTTGCATATACTCTACCTTGTCGTGCTGTGTTCTAACCTACAGCTCCGTTTGTGTTCACACGTGTGGACTCAATGATATATATCAAATATGCAAATTATCCCATCCCTTCCTGTCCTGCCATGATGCAAAGCATCCGGGACTGTCGTCAACATGGTTTGCTTTTGCTGATGGTTACTTTGATGCCTCATTTTTAAGTGTTAGAATATTTGTGGTTTGCAGCTTTTAAGACTTCATAGCTGTTCTTATGTGGAATCCTATGCTTGGGATGTGCATTCTCATCTGAAGAAGAAAAACATATAGCTCCCTAAACACAAATTCAGGCTTTAGAGGTCCGGATTAGGCTTCTTGACAAGCACCCTTTCATGGGCTGACAATCATGTAGCCTTCGCAAGAATATTTCTTCGACTGCTGGAAAAAAGAAATATATCATTACTAGAGGAAGTGTCATTTCACATGATGCCCAGATGATGTGGGGGAAAAAAAGTGCATTTGCATAAAGAAACAAGCATTCCCAAATACACCTGCCTCATGTGTGCTTCCTTAAGGGCAAAGCACCCCTTTGGGAAACAGACCTTTTCTAGTAGCATTTTCAATAACTCTCAATCCTTCTTGCATTGGGCTTTGACTGAATTCAGTGTTTTCTTGTCAATTAAAAATGATAAATTTAGCTCCTTGCAGGGCACACAAATGATCAGCCTGTGTCAACCACATGAAGATGTAAAATTTCAGATACATCAGAATCATCATGAAAGACCCATGCAGCATATTCTGTGAAAAGACCGTCATCCAGGGGAATATCTGAGAGGTCACACATGGTGCACAGGTATTCTGGAAAGCCATTGGCCTTTTGAATGGGCAGCAACATTTCTCTAGTCTATCCTCTCTACCTGGTTCTTTGTGAAAGTAGCCAACTACATCCATGTCTGTCTGCCCACTCTCCAGGGAAATCCAAGTCCAAACTCAAGACGGATGTTTGTCCTTTTCAGTTTTTATTTTTAGAGGCACATTGTCTGGAAGTGACATCCATTTACTGGTTATTCATTTTGCTTTCTGCTTCAGGGTTGTTGATAAAGAGTGTGGATCTAAATAATTGCTTCCCCTCAGCCAACTCACAGAAGGTGTCCTGGTGCATTTTATATCCTGAGGGCAAGTGAAAGTTATGTGTTCTGTGTGACAATTATTTTCTATGTTGATGTTCCTTTCTCAGTATAGGAATGTGTCAAGAGGGTGACTATTTATTATCTGGAGGTGGTGGTAGAGGCAGATATGAGGACAGATGTGGAGGGAGGTGGGAAACAGCTAGTTTTCCTCCTCCATCTTTAATGTCTTTCAAAAAGATATTCTGATTTTATATAAAGTAAAGCTTTTTGCATAGCCAAATTGGCCTGACTTTCTCCGTTATTTCCCTGAGTAGAATTTTTACCAAGATGGTCTTAACTAATGATGGAAAGAATGTAATCCATCTGTGAAAAAACTCTTAATCTTCAAGGAAAAAAAAATCAGATGCTTAGGGGCTTTGTAAATTTAATTTACCTCAGCTTCGCTTTCTTTTCATCCACAAAATAACTGATTGCTTGTGCATTAGGGAGGAGCCAACCAGTTATTTTCTACAGACTGCATTATGCACTGATGGCATCCACAAATGATGGGATAGAAAGGTCGTGAAAAAATAGGACTGCCTTTTCGTAAGTTTTGTGTTGATGAAGATATTTTAATGAGTAATAATGTTGACAGTGAAAGTAACGATCAGTATTTTTTGAGTCCTTACTATGTACAAGGCTTTTTTAGGAAAGTGCTTTATCTGCATTTGCTTATTTAGTTGGTCCAACAATTATACAGGGTAGCTACGACTAATATCTTACCACGTCCAAAACAAAACTCTGGATTTCACCTTCCAACATCTATTCTTCTCCCAAACTTCCCTATCTCAGTAAGTGATACTGCCAGCTGCTAATTTGCTCTGGCCTCCAACCTGGAAATGAGTCGTCTTTGGTTCATTTCTTTCTCTTTGCCTCCCATGTCCAATGTGACAACAAATTCTCCCACATTTGAAAGTGAGTTTTATTTTATTTTATTTTTAATACAAAGATGTGGGATACAATTCAGGGTTAGGTATACAAACGCTGATTATGCAGGTACCCTTGTTGATAAGGTGTGCTCCTCCCTCCCCTGGCAGTTTCCCTCAACTTCTAACCCCACCCCTTCCCCGGCAGTTTCCCACTACCACCAATCCTCTTCTCATAGTATTATGATAATTGTTCAAGGTC
>CAUYQG010073135.1:0-20394 GCA_963574415.1 Tarsius wallacei | reverse complement strand
AGCCCGCGGGTTCGAGACCCGCCTGGGCAAGCAAGACCTCATCTCTACAATAAATCAAAAAATTAGCCGGGCGTGGTAGCGCGCGCCTGTAGTTCCAGCTCCTCAGAAGGCTGAGGCGGAAGGATCGCCGGAGCCCAGCAGGTCGAGGTTGCGGTGGCCGGAAGCGGCCACTGCACTCCAGTCTGGGCGACAGAGTGAGACTCCAACTCAAAAAAAAAAGTTGAGATGGGTGATCATGAACCAGTTGAGAGAAAGAAGACCCGGGCTCAGTCTCTTTCAAAATCTCTGCTAATGTTTGAAACATGTTAAAAATCCCAGTGTTCACTCGTTGCCCCCATAATTCCAGATTGACTTTAAATATAGCCACTTTATCTGCCAGCTTGACCACAGTTGTCATTCTCCCCTGAAGTGACTGATTGATTTTCTTTGAGCAGGTTGAATGTGTTACACAAGTAAGCAATATGCATACTAGTTCTACAAATAAAGATAATCTAAAGTTTTAAGAATGAATTTTTCTGCTACTGGAATAATTTCAAAATTTTGTCGCAATCTTCACCTCAATATTAGGAGAATGTCTATTAAATTTATAAATATTAGGAGAATGCCTATTAAATTTTTAGCTTATTGTATCATGTTTATTTAAAGTTTTATTAATTTGTATAGTCTCTCTTAATTCTCCTAAAAAAATAAATTTTCAAAAATTAAAAAAAGAATGAATTTCAACAGCATTTTTTTTTACATCTACAAATTCTTTCACAAAAACAAAAAGCTTTATATAAACCCAAGTTCAAGGCCATTTCATTAACGAGCTCTGGCACTTGTTTTAAGCTATGTTTTGGCTATGTTTAGAGCTCCCACACATCTTACTAATAAATTAATAAATATTTATTGTAAACTTCTCAATACCTGACCTATACCAGGTATTCTTGGATAACAAAGAAAACGTTTTTAATTTATACTTATCAGGATAAATATTCAGTTGTTTATGTATATTTCAGTCCAAAGTGCCATTTATGATGCATTAAGATGCTTAGAATTCCTTAGCTTTTTTACATTGTTCTTAATATTCAATAATAAAAAAGTGTGCATGTTCATGCATTTTAAATTTATGAGTTGTTAACTACAGATGTCACCAGGCTATAGAAAAACTTGCCTAAAACTTTTGGAGACACTTGACTATTTTTAACTTTGCGACAGTGTGTAGTTTTACCATCAAGAAAATAAGGTTCAAAAGGGCTAAGTAATTTTCCCTAGGTCAAAAGGTTATTAACCAGGGCAATTAGGATTTGAATAAAGTCAGTCTTATATAGAAATTCAAACTTGTTTTTATATCACAATAACTTCAGTTAAGAAACAAAGACCTGTCCAAAATTGTGACAATTCATGGCACAAACTTCAATTTTAAAAAAGTGTTTGTCAAACAAAAATATATAAATTATTAATAGTCAAACAAATATAAATGATGAATACCTCAAATTACTTTATACACATACATAAACTCAAGAAATGCATATAGAAACTTATTAAATACACAAATATTTCAGGGAAATAGATGATAGCTGGTAGCATCCCGACCAGGGTATTTGTAGTTACATAATGTTTTGTTGACAATATGTGCTCATAAATTCAAAGTTATCTTCATTATGCAAATGAACTCTGACACAATAAAACCTAATAATAATGTATATCCTTAACCTTTCCTATCAGCAGAATTAAATTTTATTTTTTAATAATAGCCACTAGGGGGTGCTGGCACATTGACACTAGAGAGTGGAAGACATTGGCTGTCCTATCAGGTCGAGTAAAATACTGACAATGAAATTCCTTTGCAAGAATGTATTTTTGTAGGTCGTTCTTTTAGAGAATAGAAGTCATTCACACATATTGGCACAGAAAGACTGTCCTAGAAAAAAAATGTTAAAATTGTAAACCTACTAAATTTGCTTGCATTTTAATAATATTTTTTATAAAACTACTTGAACTCCTATACATCGGATTTGGATAAAACCATTTAGACATCAAACGCTTTTTATCAAACATCATTGTTTATGTAGACATGGCTTCTATTTTTCTGTTATTAAGTTTCATATTAAATACCACAAAAACAAATAAGCATATATGCTAAATTATATATATGTAATTTATACATAAATCAGTATTGTAGATACCTTGGAACCTGAGTTTTTCTACTTGTGAACAATCAAAAGGGTAAAAAAATATAAATTATTTTTTATCAAATAAAATCACAAGTACGGGGGTGGCCACAAAAAAAAAAAAAGAGGAATTATCTTTTGGAGGGCAGGCCCTTTGTACTACAGACTTCCCCTGCTAGGTAAGTGTTCTAGAAACCCATTGGCATCAGTGTACCAGCTAGCACTGTGAGAAGCTTCATTCAACTTCAGTGAATTTTTTTGGAGATTCTTTCGATGCATTTGCCCATTTCATGATGGGTGATTTACGAGTGCACTTACCCATACTGCACTGAGAGTTCAGCAGTTTTTGACCAAACACCACATGATCCCCATGCCCCACCCTCCCTATTCACCAGACGTCACCCCAGTGACTTTCTGTTGTTGTTTCCTAGAGTGAGAAGAGTCCTCAAAGGGAAATGTTTTGTTAATGTGGAAAGGGTGAAACAAAAATGGCAGAAGCACTAAAAGGCATCCAAATTTATAAGTTCAAAAATCTTCCTGAGCAGTGGAAAAAGCATCTTGATAGGTATACTACATCAAAAGGAGAATACTTTTTGAAGGTGACTGAAGTTTAAGTATGTAAGAATAAATGTACAATTTTGTATAGATAAATTCTGGGGTTTGGGGGTCCTCCCTTGTAAAAATATGAAACATTAATGTCATTGATTGAAAATGATTTAATATACAACAAAATCATTTTTATCTAAAGAAAATACTCAGTTCAGTAAAATATGTGTCCAACATGTTGTTAGGTATTTTTAATGTGCAACAATCTCACAATGAATTGAATCTTATGGTGGGGAGCACATTTGGATAGTATAAGTGGGACACAATTTTAAGACCTTCAATACAAACAACCTTCCAGTCTTCATCAAAAATGCTTTTACCCACAGAGTTTAAGCCATTGAAAAATAAGGAAAATCTACATTCTTCCATTTGTAGATGAACACTATTTGGCTGAAACATCCCTTACGCATTTCTAAGTTTGGTTCCATTGATTTAGAGTGCCAAGTATCCCTCCTCCAAAAAAAAGAAAAACCTGTGTTCTACATTCTAAAGACAATTTTTCCAAATAGAAGAGAAATATCCTTTGCTACAAGGTTCTTGACTAATTGTACCCTCCTTCTAAACAGTTATCTGTCACTAAAAATGTGTGCGAAATGGCAGAACCTTTGTCAATTCTTTTCATCATTAAGTTCTTAAGGGAAGAAATTGGGAAGGAGTTTACAGAATAATGCTTTGCTCCATTATGTCAACTTCAAATGGGTATGAGTTTGTCTCAAATGTTTACGTAACTGGATTGCATTACATTTTCCACTCTGGATTTCTCGCTCATTAATTTATCTCAACTCTTTTGAAGTCTGCCTATATGTCTAGCTCATTCTTTTATTTTAGATCCAATAGATTTTTTAACCTTTTTAAAAAAATTAGTCTTATTACTCTTATTTATTCGCAATTGTCTCTTTCAAATTTAAAGAGATCCTCATCATGCTAATAATCAAACATTTAATCAGGACATTTGCATTCACTCAATTCAGATTCTTCTAAATCTCATAGACTTTAGTCATATCTTTTACCCTTCATTTTTCCAAATGAGTCATATGAAATATTCAACCCTATTATCACATGCAAATTCCTTTTGTTTATTGATGTGACAATCAATCTACAAACATTTATCAGGTGTTTGACTTTCCAGTAACATTAGTGTACATCATAGAAGTATAATAAATGACTTAGCTTTCTCCTGTCCCATCCCTTTATCCCTTTCAACTTCAGAGGTTTTAGTTGAAGCTCCTTCCAACCACTGAACCACCCATAATCAAACGTGATGGCAGATTATGTAAGTTTCATAATCAAATTTTTTTTCTCATTTTCAAGACATAGTGCACTAGGAATGAGTTCCAATTTTGCCATTGTTTTAGTTGATCTGTCAACAATATTTGACAGTGCCCACTTTCTATTTCACAGAATGCATACTTCCTGTTTTCTTATGGCTTCCAAACTCCACTGTCTTTTCATCTTACATCATGAGCTACTTCTTCTCACTCCCTTATTTTATCATTCTTCTACCTGAAAATATCAGGAATCTACAAGGATTGAGACTAGGCACTTTATCTTTACCATATCTCAATCCATGAGTCAACCCCAAAGCAAATCTCTAGAAACACTGATAAGAATCACTACTGCCTTAAGGCTTCTATCCCTGAAGTCCTCATGTGAACACAATAATTCGGAAGCAAAGAATATATTGTACCTTACTAGCTATTAACCATCCCTTTCAAGAAAGCCACCTCTAAAGCTAAACTGTTCTCTAACCCAGTTTTCTCTCACTTATTCTTCCCCCATCTCTGAATACCTTGCAGCCAAGTCCACAGGCTTTTTTAGAGTGTTTTCAGATATAATTAAAGTACAATGAGCAGGACATATTGAAACTGTGAAATGCAACTCATTTTAACATATGTAACCTTCATGAAACAATTGCTGCTATCAAGACAATAAGCATTTCATCACCCCAAAAAGTTTCATCTTAACACTTTCTTTATAGTGAGTACAATCTAATAAAAAATAAAAAATGTGTATCATAATATGAGAAACAAAATGGCATGACAATCGATAATGAGAAATAAATAAAGCTATGAATTATCAGTAATATAACAATTCAGAAGAAGGAGAGATTATTGAGGGTAGAATAATTGGAAATGACTTTACCATGACCTATTCCATGTATTTTCTTACAGAAGTTTTCTATCTAAATTTTATCTAACTATTGGCATTAAATATTATGTTGTATTTTCTCCAGATATAGACATAAGATACTCAGTGTATTTAGGTTTGAACTTTTTTTGGCTTTGTATGGGTATATAGTCTCTTCTCCTTGAGCTGCTTAATCTTTTCTCATGACAAATATCTTGACTTTTGCATTCTGAATGCATCACAAATCAAACAATTTTAGAGTCAGAAGAGATCTCAGTTGCCCCTTTTCAAACTCCAAGATGTCATGTAAACACATCTTTGCTTTTCCATTATTCCCACAAGCATACTTGTACAAGCTTTTATGTCTCCTATTTATATTCATGGCTCAAATAATTTTAAGCATAAGAATTATTTTTATTTTACTTTTTAGGCCACCCCCTTAGGCAGGACTTCTTATGTTGCCATTGACAAAAATAACCTCTTAACTCACGTAACTTAAAGGTCCAAGGGTCAGCTGATGATGTTAGATTATAATTCAGATGATGTCATTGGGCTCTCATTCGCTAAATCTCAGCTCTGCTTTCTTTGCACTTAGGGCTGTCAGATAAAATAAAGATTGTCCAGTCAAATTTACCTTTCAGATAGACAATAAATCATTTTTAAGTATAAATATGCCCCAAACATTGCATGTTGTTTATTTTTGTTATTTTCTGATCCAACAATACATCTCAAGAATCATCCACCATGACTAAGTAGGCTTCATTCCCAGGACACAGAGCTGGTTCAAAATCCAGAAGACTATAAACGTAATTCAATACATTAACAGATGCAAAAACAAGAACCACATGATTGTATCATTAGATGCAGAAAAAGCTTTGGACAAAATCCAGCATCTCTTTTTGATTAAAAAAAAAAAAAAAACCTTGAACACCTAAGTATAGAAGGAACATTCCTCAAAACAGAGCCATCTATGATAAACCCACAGCCAACTTATTGCTTAATGGACAGCATTCCCCCGGAAAACAGGAACAAGACAAGGCTGCCCACTCCTCACCCTCCTGTTCAACACAGTGCTGGAAGTCCTTGCTAGAGCAATCAGGCAAGAGAAAGAAATGAGGGGTATCCAAACAGGAAAAGAGGAAGTTAAGCTATCCTTCTTTGTGGACAATATGATCCTATACCTCAAAAACTCAAGAGAGTTTGTCAAAAACCTCCTTACACTCTCTTAAATCCGGGAACATTAAATTGTTCTCAGGCAGACACTCTTCGTTGGTCCATCCTCACCATAACCTTTAAGTTAATATCCCCCAAATTAGCTATTAGAGAAAAAAAGTGAGTTTCTTTTTCTCTAAAGTCTCAAATTGTATTTTATTGAAACAAATTTAGTAATAACCCTCAAACAATTGCTATAGCCTATGAGAGGGAATACAGTCATTTGTTAGGGCTAGATCATGGATCGCCCACCACCTATAAGAGAGAGAGCACAAGTATGTTGGTTTCAACAAAACACATCTGCTGAGAGTCCCTGAAAAGCTATTGCCAAAAAAAGCCTAGTTCCAGAGGGAAAATGTATATTAGACAAGAAAAAGAGAAAGGCAACTTGTGGAGCTTTTTAAAAAATATGACTCTACTTTTGATATCTTTGATTCATATTAATAAAAAAGTATACAATAAATTCAGTTATATTTTAAAAGGATGTGCATTTTACCAGCCATAGCAATTTCAGTCTTTATATTGTATTGGCTATGAATAAACATGAGAATGTCAATGTGTGGTCAGGGTGGACTAACAGGCATCTTGTAGCAACTGCATGACAAAATGAATGGTTAAGTGTTTCTGTTAAGAAAATAACATTTCTTGGTTGAGATAGGTCTAGATTCTGGTTTTATCTCTGTCTTTTATACCTCTGAGCAAAGTAATTCAACTCTAAAAATCTTGGACTGGAATTTGAGACTTTAATAATCTTCTTCATTAGATTACTCAAATGATTAAGCAAAATAATATTTACAATACCATTACCATAGCATGCAGCAAATTGTAATCTTTTAGAAAAATTAACTGTGTTATTATCAGCAATGACCTTAAAATAATCTTCCAAATGGTGCTCTTGACTACGTAATTTTTTACCTTTAAAAAACTTTTTACATGTTCACTAGGATATTCTGAGTTGTATTTATGGTCATATCTTCCAGTAGGTTTTTAACTCCTTGAGGTTATTCATTAGTGGTTTTTCTCAAAATTTTTATTTGAACTTGTTTTTATGTCTGCTAGGCCAATGTTGTGCTTACACAAGTGATTTTTTTTAACTACAATGCAGAATTTTCTTATTTTAATCCTCTTAAATTTCAAAACTGTATTTATTTCTGTTACTTGAGCTGCTTTTTATCTGATACCTAACTGTAGACTCACATTGAAATAATACCTCTCTGGAAATTTTCTGTGATCACACTTTCATTTCTTGATAACATTTTGTCTATAATGTTATTAGTATAATTTTGTTACTTTTACTTTGGTTTACCAAAACATAGCAGTCATTTATCTCCTTTGGCTGAGATTCTGGGATATTTTCCATTGTCTTCTTAAAGCATGCATTTTTTCATGCAGGAGAATACAATTTGAGTAGCGTGCTTAAAAACTGTAATGCACATCCCATTTTTATGGAAAAAAATCACAAAATATTATAAATGACCAACTGGATAATTCTTAGGAAACTCATCATATGCTACAGAAGTAAATGTATAAATGTTTTTAAATAACATTTATTTTAATGAATAGAGAAGAAATTTGCCTGTGTTTACATTTTTATCTTATGTAATTTCACTTAGTTACATAGATAATAGATAGGAAGACACAATCATTAGATAAATAGTTGGAGGATAGATAGATCAATATCTATTATAGACAGACTGTTCATATAAGTCATCTATTGCACATGAGAATAAATATGCTAAAATTCTTAAGAAAATGATAGAAATCTTCAAAGGAGACTTGAGTGTTATATTGGGTAAGGATTCAAGTTGATTAATGTTGCCAGATTCCCCTTTCTGAGACTTAACACAAATATTCTTATTGGCAGGAAATATACTTCACTCAGAATTTCAAGGCTTTAGAAATTGAAAAATAGTTACTCCTCATAAAAAGTGCTGAGGAACCTCTGGAAAAAAAGTCTAAAGTGCAATGCTATGGAAAATGCAAGGAATATTAAATCTGAAATCCTGTATTTGAACCTTCATTCTGATGCTTACTGCTTTACTTTGGACAGATTCTTTGCTTGCTCAGATGGAATGTTAACAATAAGGTGAATTCAAATTCAATTTCATCACTTACTTGTTACACATCTTAGAGAAGTTATTTTTCTTCTTTAGATCTTGTTCCCTTTGTGCATAAAAATGAATACAAAAACTTAAATTCACAACTATTATTCAAATAAAATTGTATAAAGATTTATGTATAATCTCGCTCATATAATGTATCTTATATTTATTCGTTTATTTATTCAGTTTTTTAATCAGCATCATTGAGATTTCAGGAGATACAGCTTGTCAAATCCTCAGAGTTTTATTGATAAGATAATACATATTAAAAGAGTTTGACAAATCCAAGTGCTAGTTTTATCATGACAATACTAGCAATGACTGACTATTGGGACTATAACTACTCTTGCAATAGAAATAAGGAATGAATTGAAAAAATGCTTAACTAGTAATAAGAAAATCTGAGTGCTAAGCATACTTAGTTACTGATTTACTCTCTAATCCTGGGGTTTAGCATTATATGGGGAATTCTTTTCATCTCTGGTGCTCAGTTCAGTCATGATTATATTTTATATCTATAGCTATATTTATATCATCACATACCATTAAATCCCTATTAATTCTAATATACTATAATTATGAGTAAGGCATTGCATTGGATGCCTGGTATTATTAGTGACATCTGACAACTGTGGACAGTGCTCATTGAAAGAACTTCCTAAACATAGCAAATGCCCAAAAGAGAGGAAGCATGCAGTCTCTGCTGAATCAGTACCAGCTGTCTTCTTTTGAAGCTGATTAACTTTCAATACCAGAAGCTACCAAGACCAAAAAAATGGCTGCTGGAAAGTTGTGGAAAGTCTTGCCAGGCCAGTTGAGTTTTTCTTTCTGAATCCCAGTTTAAGCATTCTTTCTTTCTGATTCTTTGGTTTTTTTTAATTTGGAAATTTAAAGATTTCAAGTTTTAGTGTACACAAGAAAAAAAATTTTATCAGTGACTATACATTTTGCTGGTATGGTAATCTTTTGTAATTGCTTAGTGCTAGCTTCTGGTTGTTTCCCATGTATAGTTAAAAAGTTTGTGGACAATTGTATGGTAGGAATGCAATGTAATTATAATGCAGCTGGAATGCACTGCCTTTCCAGGTACCAGAAACGCATGTTAGTTAATGCCATCTAGTGAAATGACATAGTAGAGTTTTGTCAGCACTTTTACTAAAACCCCCAATTTTCAGTCATTTATAGTATCAGCAAACAGGACTTCAGAGGAAGTAAGACCATCTGTTGTTATTAAGAGTGACATCCACCCTAGGTTAAGCCTGGCACACAAAAATTCTTTCATCTTCAGTAATTCTTTGCTTTTCTCTGTTTACTATGAACTTGTCTAGTTGAGTTGATGAAAACTATGCAAAGATCAATTTGGGTAAATCCAAACCTAGGTGCAAAGCTGTAAATCAGCTGAGAGAAGTACTGATTTATCAACTCTTGTTCTCTTTTTTTCTGTGGTGTGATAACATCATGTATATACATAAAAATGTATCATTGTACTTCTAAAACCTATAAAAGTCTTGTCTATCCTGAGAAAAACTCATAGTTAGATTCTTTTTATTCATGTTTTGTAATAAGTAACTCCTAAGAAGACAGTCAGCAATTCAGAATGAGGGACAAATTCAAAGAAAATGATTTCTGAATGTTGAAATAAATATCTATCTTAGCATATAAAAAAGTGAGGGAGCAGAATGCTATATCAGCAATCACAGAGTTGTATTAATATCAATACATTAAGCAAAAAAGAAACCACAGAATAATTTGCTCAGCTACCATGTCAACTTGAACTATTATGTCGTAATCTTGGGAGACTGGGCTACCAGAAAACAAATAGCTAAATCAATTCATTAGGATAAAAACACAAACCATTACTATACATTTTTATTATTGTCTATGGCATTCCATGCAAGTATCTCAGAACAAGTTAAAAAGTATTAATTTTCACATTTTTCTTCCAAATTTTGAAAATTTACTATGATGATCACTATAATTACATAAACAAATATTTAAATGACTTTGAAAAATGTCCTCAGGCAAAAATCTATAGGGGTGAGTTATGTCTAAAGTCCTGCAATTATAGAATCTTGTCACCATATGCCTTCATTGATTCTCTCCACCTTTAAATTATTTATTTCCTTCATCCATGGCTGTGCCCTCAACAATCATTAACTCCCCCACCTCATGCATTTTGTCATATTTTAATAGGATTATTTCTCAGGCATGTCAGTAGCATCTAGCGATAAAAACTAACATCAAGGTTGAAAATTTTATGAAATCCTGTCCTAACAAACAAAAGTTGACTTCTTTTTAGAAAGCCCATTCATTGCTTTAAGAATCTGATCATACAATTTAGCTAATGGCTGCTTCATAATAATAACATAGTTATCTGGTGCCTTAAAATTCACAAAGTGCATATAATGTCATCTGATCTTTGCCACAACCTATTGAGAAAGATTAAAGTAAAAATGGCTTGCTGAAGTCATGCAATTAGGACTTTTGACAAGTTTTAAGTAAAAACTTACATTTAAAAACTGGTATTTGAAATTCAGTAGTTTTTTTTACCAAAGGACACTAAACTCATTATGTTGCAACTGTTGTCCTTTTTATCCCATGAAAATGTTCTTTAACCATAAAACATTATTCATTTAGTATGTGCAAGTGTTTCTGTGGGAGAGGGGAGAAGTGAAGATTCATCACAACTAACATAAAATGTACCCCAAATAAAAATATAAGATGTTTATCTATTCAAATGAAGATACGTAAGAATCTCTTGTGATAATATGTTTTCTTTCAAGAACAACTCAACCTTAAGGTTGAGATTTAAGGTAAGTTTCATTGAAAAATTCTATACAGAAGAAACATTGGTTTTCCCAAATGTATTATTTTATTTTGTTATACTGTTAATATTTAGACAGGAAGACCACTGAGGTGAAGAATAATCCCCATCACATTACATCAAGAGTACATATTATCAATAACATTAATCACTGTTAGTCTTAATTTAAGTCTCCCTTTTCATAATGTAACTTGTGAAAAAAAGAAACTACATATAGCTTCATTTCAGGGAATGGGGGGAAACACATTTATCAACTAGAGTACAGTGCTTATGCATGATTCCTTTTGTCTTTAGACTTATAGATTCCGCTCATTTTCAAAGTACAGTGCTTATGTATGATTTCTTTTGTCTTTAGACTTATAGATTCCACTCATTTTCAAAGTTACTTAGATCAGCACCTTATTCTCTTATTCCCTTATTCATCCCTTTCAGTGAAATTTCTCTTGCATTTGTAACACATTTAGATTATTTTGTCTTATTCTGTGTTCCATCAATAAAATTACTCAATCTCATAAATAAATATATTTACATGTTTGTTAAGACACTGATTTTTCCTCCTTTTCAATTTTTATTCATTTGGGGATTTTTGTGCCTGCTGTCAATGTTTAATACAAGTCACTGTGTCTATCCATTTCTTGCTCCTGACTTTTGAGAGACTCTTCAAGTATATTTCTTCATTAAGTATGTTCTTGAGTTTGTCCTTGAAATACATATATTTTACCATGTTAACAGGTATGCATACATTTTTATTTAATAACTGATTATTGTTAATTAGGAATGATTGTTGCATTTTGTCCCTTGCTACTTCATTGTTTTATTAATAAATTTCCTAACATTAATGCATATTAGTATTTGTGTATTCCTGGAATAATTCCCATTTGGTCATGTGTTTTTATTTGTATGTTCCACAGAATTTTGCCACATCATTTATCATTTTTGCTAATAATGATAAGTAAAATTTGTTTTACTTATATTAAATTTGGAATCAATGCTGTACTTGCTTCATACATGAAGTTTGGAAGTTTTTCTTTCATTTTCCTCCCATTTTATTAAATAGTTTAAATAGCACTGGAATACTCTACTCCTTAAATGTTTGATAAAATGTATTTGAAAAAGAACTGGCTATGGTAGTTTTTTAAATTTTTTAATTAATTAATGAATTAATTTACTTTTTTGAAAGTAATTTTATTTTGTTTTTTATTTTATTTATCTTATTTTATTTATTTTATTTTTTTGAGTTGTAGTCTCACTCTGTTGCTCCAGCTGGAGTGCAGTGGCATGTTCTGTCACCACAGCCTCGACCTGCTGGGTTCAGGCAACCCTTCCACCTCAGTCTTCCAAGTAGCTGGAACTACAAGGGCTCTCTACCGCGCCTGGCTAATTTTTTTATTTATTGTAGAGACAAGGTCTCACCAAGTTGCCCAGACAAGTCTTGAATCCCTGGGTTCAGGCAATCCTCTTGCCTAGGCCTCCCAAAGTGCTGGGATTATAGGCTTGAGCCAGCGTGCCTGGCCTAGAGAGAGTAGTAATTTTATAGCCTCATCTATCACCACTGTGGAAAGTGATCTTTTCAGACCTTTATCTCTCATGCAAACAATTTTGCTAAAACATATTTCTCTAAAATCTTATTTAGTGTTATCTCATTTTTAAAAGTTTATTTGCAGGCGTTGTGCAATTTAACATTTTCTTTCATCCAATTAACTCAAATTTTTTTTGTTTTAATTATTTATTAAGTTTTATTTTTTGATTTTACATTTTTCTTAAATAGGATAAATAGTTTCAGTGTTTCCATTTTGCTATTTTTATTCAAATAGCAAGCATTTGTGTCTATTTATAACTCTATTTTTTTCTTTTTTCTAACTCATTAATTTCTCTTTACTATGTTAATTTTTTTCTTCATATTCTTTTTAGGTTTTTAGTTATTTGTATTCTAACTATTGTGTGTGGAAAGTTTTGATTGTTTCCTTTATTTTTTGATTAATGTAATTATTGAAGACTAAATTTTTCTTGATACACTAATTTTGCTAGATCTTATTGGTTCTGAATAATAGTATTTTTATCTTTTTTTCTATTTATATTTTCTTCTTTCAGCAAGAGTAGTTTATAAAGAGTGTCAGTATTTTAAGTCATGTATGAAAGAATCATTTTGTTTCTAATTTTGTTATTAATTTGCAAAGTTTAATTTGACATTATAATCACAGATGTTTTGCTATTTTTACTCTTAGGCACTTAAAAACTAAGAATTTATTGAAAGCTAAAGTGTGGTTAATGTCTCTGGAGATTACATAGACACCTGAAATGAAACTATGCTTTCTATTTTTATGGTTTTCAAAGTTTGTTATATACCGGTCAGTTCTAATTATGTTTCTATTTTATATTCTTACTTATGTAATTTTTCATGGACTGAGAGATAATTAAACTCTTGTTATTAGTGTATTTCTCTGTATTTCAAAGTCTATCTTTAACAGTCGCTTTATGAATGTCTAGGTTATGTTACCTGGGACATAATTATACAAAACACTGAATTACACTCTTCCTTTTCACATTTGTCTAATATGCCTTTGTTTCTCTTTTTATTTTCAAACTTTCAAAATCCCTGTCTTGTCTGTGTCTCTTTACTGAATTCTAGATTTATAGCTGCCTAGATTTGAGGTTTATTTTGTATACCATTTTATAAATCTTTTCTTTAAATGCGTGTCTCAGTTTAAATTTACGGTATATTTATGGTATGGCTGGTGTATTTCATATTAGTTCTGTCAAACTATTGTAGGTTGTAATACCCATTTTTATAGCTTTAAATTGCAAATCTTGCTATGTAGTTAAATTTCATTGCTCTGTGTATGTATGTGTGTGTGTGTGTGTGTGTGTGTGTGTGTGTGTACAAGTCCTCTAATTAGAATGTTTGTATTTATCATGTACCTTAAAAATTATATTTTATGGCCGGGCTCGGTGGCTCAGCCAGTAATCCCACGCTTTGGGGGTCCGAGGTGAATGAACTGCCTGAGCCCACGGGTTTGAGACCCACCTGGGCAACTTGGTGAGACCTCATCTCTACAATAAATCAAAAAAATTAGCCGGGCATGGTAGCGCGCGCCTGTAGTTCTGGCTACTTGAAAGGCTGAGGCGGAAGGATCACTGGAACCCAGCAAGTCCAGGCTGGACTGGCCAGGAGTGGCCACTGCACTCCAGTCTGGGAGACAGAGTGAGACTCCAACTAAAAAAAAACAACTATATTTTACACAATAAATTATAAGAAGTTACCTAATAAGAATTTTATCCTCTATTTTGTTAGCAAGCCTACTTTTACCTAATAAGAACATTCATAAATAGCATTATTCCTCCTCCTCCCTCAATTTTCTCTTTTCTCTACCCCATTTTCTCAATCATTTATTTTACATTAAAATATGTTTATGAATCTATCACTTCACTACTCAGCTAGTAGAGAAGACAACACTGACATACTGTCTCCTTTTTCAATCTTTTTCTTCTAAGATTTTTGTGTTATTTCTATATTGTCAAAGCATCTATATTTACATTCTGTTTTTCAATTTAATTCTACTTTTGTTTTAGCATCCTTTTTATACTTAAATACATTTCAAATGTCTACTACCAACCTGTCTTAGCTCATTTTCTGTCGTTTATAACATAATATCTGCAACTGGGTCATTTTTGAAGAAACACAATTTATTTATTACAGTCTGGAGGCTGAGAAGTTCAAGGTTCAGAGGCCACATCTCGTGAAGGCCTTCTTGCTGGCAGGAACTCCCTGCAGAGTCCCAAGGTGGTGCAGGGTATCACATGGTGAGAGCAGTGAGTGCTAGCTGGATCTCTCCCTCTTCTTACAAAGCCACTAGTCCCATTCTCATGATATCCATTGATCCGTTAATTTATTAATCTACTAATGAGTTAATTCACTTCTAAAATCCAAGTCCTCATGGTCCATCATTTCTTAAAGTCCTCAATACTGCCACATTAAATTTGGAGATTAAATTTTAACATGAGTTTCAGAGGGAACAAATACCCAAACCACAACATAGTCCTTCTGTACATAATTTCCTAGACATACCTTGATTGGTATAGTTTATCTTCAAGTAGGGTTTTCAAGTAGAGAGCACGGCAAAAATATTCTTTGATTTCTAACAGGTACAACACTCTCTATAGACTTGACAGTTGTAGGAATGCTTGACTCATTATGCACTCCATGTTTGACAAAATTTTCTCCTGAATGTCTGATTAATTTTGTTCCATTTTCTATGGCACTAAATGTTGCTGGGTGGAATTGACCAGCCTGATATTTTGTCCCTACTATATACAATATCATGTAATGCTTCACATATCTGCACGCTATTCTTGTCCTGGTGCCATGAAATTCTCTTCTACGTCATATCAATTTCAATATGCATATGAAAAAATGATTCCGAATAATTTTTAATAGATTTAATCTTTATTAGGATGGATAAATTGGTAGAGTTTGTAGATAAATATTTGGGAAATTTTAATTTAGGTACATAAAATAAAACTTCAAATTAAAAAACATTACAATTTCTTAACCAATGAATTCAGAAACTAGACAAAAATGCAATATCTAATTGGTATGTAAGTTGAGGTTCTCTAAAACCCTTTTATTTGAAGCATGTTTGAAAGGACGTAGCATGGAGTCAATATACTCAATGAACAGCCATTTTAACATAGCTTAGCTTTGTCATGTTTTTCTAGCTGTTCACTTTAATTTACCCTCTAATCACTAGCCAAGGACAGAACTGATTTCTGAGAGATAGCCATTGATAATTGTTTTACAACTCCCTCCCCAGCTTGCTTTGTAAATAAGTTAACTTAATCAGGCCTTCATGGCAACAATCATGTGACTAGCCCACCCATCTGCCTGCTGTTCATCACCTGACGTTGGTACATGTGCTTACTTACCTTCCGTGATGACGTGGAGCAGACCACCACACAATCATTTTAATGATTTGGCTCCATCAAGGGGAAGGTTTAGAAGACATTCAACTTCAAATAGCAGTTGCCATTCTTTTGTTAAGCACTGGCCAGACCATGTGTTCCACGAGCTGGGGCCACAACGTTTTTTTAGCTTTGGCCCCCTCCCCTACCTTGGGGAGGCGAATCTCCTCTTTCTCTCTCTCTCCTTTTCTCTAATTTTCTTTCTAAATAAGCTACATTTTCCAATCTAACTTCCGTACAATTCTTTGCATCTTACACACGGCACCAGTTCACAAACCAGATCCCCCAGCAGGTCTGACCTAACAATGCTAGTATAACTCAGCATTTCTATTTCCAATGTTACCAAACTCAAGACATTTGTTGAAATTTAAAAATGAAGCCACGCTCGGTGGCTCAGCCTGTAATCCCGCGCCTTGGGAGGCTGAGGTGAGTGGATTGCCTGAGCCCGAGGGTTCGAGACCCACCTGGGCAACTTGGCGAAACCTCATCTCTACAATAAATAAAAAAAATCAGCTGGGCGTGGTAGTGCATGCCTGTAATTCCGGCTACTCGGAAGGCTGAAGCGAAAGGATCGCAGGAGCCCAGCAAGTCGAGGCTGCAGTGGCCGAGAGCGGCCACTGCACTCCAGTCTGGGTGACAGAGTGAGACTCCAACTCAAAAAAAAAAAAAGAAATTTAAAAATGTTCCATTGGTCTCACTTATCCATTCTTCTTTTTCCATTTAATCATGAGATTTTCTTAGCTATGGTAAGCACTTTTTTTTTTTTTCTTAGCTATGGTATAGCACTTTCTAAAGTATTTCTCCATTATCTACTGAAAATATGTTGAGAAAACTATCTGCTGACCTTTCTAATAATTACTCAGTTTTATATTTAATGTTATATCTACATTTTATTATAATAGGAGAAAAAATTATCTAGTTTTTCTTCTCAGTCTATACTGTGATTCATAATTTTGCCAGGATATTATAGATCTAACAAGCTGTAAGTTACAAAATTTTGATAAATGCTTAATTTTCTTTAAGCGATTATTTATTGTGCACATGCTATCTGCGAGGTATCATTTGAAATATAGGAATGAACAAAACAAATAAAGTCAAACCTTCTCTGGTGAAAACTGGTGTTGTGTCAGATATGACAGTCACGTCCCAGCTGTTGTGAACAGCCGAATGACTCACAGTTTCATTACTCCTGGGATTGCTCTTGGCTGTAGAAACTGATTGGCTCAAGGTTACCATCCATTCTTCCAAACCTCCCTGCACCCCCTCTAGGAGTAGCCACTCTGAAGGCCATATCAGCTCTAGAACATCTTAGAGGAGTAACTAAATCTCATCATAGTCGCATTCCAGGTCAGCTTCTCCCTGTGCTCAGTCCTGCTTTCTTAACAACCTTAGTGGTGTACTTCACCAGAACACATCAATTTGTAAGTTACCCTTCATCTCAGTCTTTTTCTAAGGAGTCCATTCTAAAACTTTGCCCATGATACTCATATTCTGCTTGAGAGACAAGATGATAAACATGAGGCAAATTACTAGGAGAGACACATGTTAAGAATAATTATTAAGCATTTGCATGGTCTAAAAGTTGTATGCTTGCATGTGTGCATTTATACTTAAATATATGTGTGTTCTCTCTGTGTGTATATTAAACATTGAAACATATGTATATAAAATCCTAACCAGATGTGGAGGCTCATGCCTGCAATCCCAGCACTTTGGAAGGTCAAGGTGGGAGGATTGCTTGAGCCCAAAAGTTTGAGACCAACCTGGGCAATATAGTGAGACCTCATCTCTACAAAAGATAAAATTAGCCAAAATGGTAGCACATGCCTATAATATTGACTATTTGGGAGGCTGAATAGGAAGGATCAACTGAGCCCTGGAGGTTGAGGTTGCAGTGAGCCATGATCATGCCACTGCACTCCAGCCTGGAAGATGGAGTGAGACCCTAACTTAACAAATAAATGAATAAATATTTTGAGGCTCCTACTATCAGTGAAGTCTTAATAGCCTGTTCACTGCTCTGAGCTGAGCAAATGTTATACATGCAAATAAAATTAGAAGACCCAAATGAGAATAATGGGAGATCATAGTTTTCTAGTTTGGAAATGACTAGTGATAGCAATAAACTTTGAATAATAAAATATCCTGCCAATATGGTATGCCCCATAGCAATACTCTAGTAAAGTAGTGATAGCATAATTGATGCTGTCATGAAACTATGAGTATGAAGAGCTTCATCTGTGGGGATTTGTATTCTCTAGATCACTTTAAACTTTGACAATAGATACTAGCAACTTGTGTATACTGAATATCCTCTGCCTCTCAGCTTATTCTACCTGCCAGGTTCACACACAGGACAAGGTTCCCAAACAGGAACCATAAATTTCTATTCATCTTTTCAGATAATATTGAGAATCTAGAACTTAGCAGAGCCACTTTATATTACATCTAAAGAGATAATCAATCTGAAATCAGTCTATAAATAGATATGGCCTATGGCCTAGTATCTGCTTGATTTTAGTTTTGTTTAGAAGAGTTGCTCCCATCAAACAAGTTGGAAATCAGTGAGCACATAGTAAAGAGTCATTATGAGGTTCTGTTGGGTTTTGTTTTTCTTTCTTATTGAAAGCTATTTCAATAGCTGTAGGGGTTACAAATAGTTTTGGTTACATGGAGGCATTGTATAGTAGCAAAGAAGTCTGGGCTTTAAGTGTGTTATGAGGTTTTAAAAAACAGATGGTTCCTACAAAAATGCAAAAGGAAGTATTTTATTTACTGGCATTTCAAGAGGAAGATGCATTTCCAGTAATTCTTCACACTAGTAGTATCTCAAAAGCTGGTCAAACTATTCAAGAACCTGTACAAGCTTTACAATCATTACAGTTCTATGGAATTTTTGAATAAGTTCAAAATTTACAAGGTCAAATTTTATCATTTTTAATTACTCTCTCTTAAAAAACAAAGAGCACTCCTCAGGGTTCCACTAATTTAAAGCTGATATCTGTGGACATTGACTTGACTAGAATTTCCTGTTTTGTTTTACTATGAGAAAAATATTAGCAAGAAAATTAGTAATTTTAGGATATTCTCAGTTGGTATGTTTAAGTGCTTAAGGAAAAAGGTCACTGTTAAGCACATAATTAAATGTCATAATTAGAGATGTGATAATTACAAGTTACATATTTTCATTAAAGTAACCCCCAGAGTTATTTGCTTAATAATGCCAATGTTTTTGAATTACTACTTCTGTAATAATATAATTAAAAGGCCCCTAATACATACATTACAGTATTGCTATACATTGCTGAGTCACACTAATCTTTTCCATCAGTTTATAAAACGTATTAGACTTTTCTTCTATATTTTTCATTATCAGTGTTGCAGCTATGTGTTAACTGAACTTTGAAGTATCTGTGCTAGTAATATACATGTTCATATATTTCTATTCATCTTTTCAGATAATATTGAGATTTCACCTGGTGATAGACTTACTCAGCCAAGGGATATTTAATTGCCCCAGTAAATCCATGTGTTTTACTGATAATGATCCAGTTCAGAGAAGTCCTCATGGAGCCCTCCCTTAAGAAAATTTAATGACAAATCATATGAAGCTGAGTTTTTAAAGCAAAACTCAGAAAATCAGTGACACATTTTGTACTTTATAAAAATCTCCCTTAATTGATACTCAACTTACCACCAAAACAGTAACTTCACATAGCTCACTCTTTTAATATCTCTAGACAGAGGGGCTTAAATTTCAGTTGAATTTTTCCAAGTCTTCACATTATTAGAGCCTTGGTCGAAACAGAAAGGTTCATCTGGGGCCACATATCAGTGGAAGCTTGAGAAATATTTCTTTGAGGAATAGAATCTTGCTTCTTTCATGATGGGTCTCCTGTGGAGATTCATTAAGCGTGCAATTAACAAAAGCACATTAACAAAAGGCAGCCTCTTCTACTTAAATAGAAAAACTCAATGAACTTCTGCCAGGGGATAGTTTTTAAAGGAAGATATAGAAAAGTACATTCTTTAAATATTCAGAAAATTGCTTTTTAAATTATTTTTTAATGATACAAGTTTCTTTAAACATCTGGAACCCAGCTCTGCTGTGAACCCAGAACCATATGATTTGATGCCTGATTGCAATAAGTATTTTCCATACTCCTAAGTATCGTCATGGTGAACACCAAAATTTTTCTAGACTGTGAAGGAGAACACTTCAGAAGATCAGATTTGCCCTTAACTGAATAATTTTATTTCTTATGTTTCCTTTTGAATAATTTGTTTTAGGATTCATAAATATACAAATATTTTATAGTTATATTTTATAGATATAAAAATATTTAAAATAAATGTAAAATTAAAGCATCAATATTTAAGTGTTACACAAAATAGATACATGTATATGTAG
>CAUYQG010073134.1:0-13708 GCA_963574415.1 Tarsius wallacei | reverse complement strand
TCCTTTCAGCCCTGTCCCGGTCTCCCTTACATCTGCTCTTTCCTTTCCATGCCCCTGGCCACTGCCTGTCATTCATTTGGTCTTTCCTTGCATCTCATCTGGACATATGCAGTACCCTTCCAGGCTGTCTCCCTGCCTCTAAATTACAAACCATAGCATTATGGTAGTGTTGCACAGGACAGTCTCCTGTGTTTGACTCCCTATTCCTCACATATTCATATTCCTGACATTGTAGAAGGGTATCCTCGAATGGAACAGTCCCTCTGACTTCATTATAGTATGGCATCATTACCCCACCCCAGCATTTTATTAAGTGTTTTTCCAAACAGAAAAGTTGAAATTATACAGTGAACACTCATATTGCTACCACCTAGAGTCTACAGTTGAACATTTCACTATATTTACTTTAGCACATATCCATCCATTAGTTCATCTTAGTTTTTTGGAAGTATTTCAGAGTAAGCTGCAGGCATATGTACACTTTACTGCTAAACACTCCAGCTTGCATATCATTACGTGGTTTCAATTTTGACATTCTTAGAGCTGCTATGAGATTTGTTGAGATCCTGACATTTATTTTGGTGGTGGCTAAGAAAAGGTGGTAACTTGAATGTGAAATACGCTCAGTTTTCAGACTCTGGGGAGCTTCTGCTTCTGTTTGTTTAACTACCAGCAAGTATATAAACACATATGTATCCCTATCCCTTTCTCCCCCTCATTACATGGTCACATTATTTGTATCGTTGTAACTTGGAAAGCTAGTCTAGGAAACGCAGCTGAGGGTCTTGTTTATCTGAATAAAACTGGAGAATTGAGGTTGAGGATAGTAGGGCAAAAGGTTAGAGTTAGGTACTAGATAGGTGGGGATGGAGTTTTAGGTACTATGGGTGGGGGGGATTCAGAATCAGGAAATTACCAGCATAAAGCCACTTTCATTTGTGAAGTCCAGAGAGGGTTTCGCAGTTGTTTATATTACCTAAAGGCCATGGATTTAATAAACGCTGAGAGAACAAATAGAGTCCATTTAGTCTAGTGGTTTTCACATTGTATTTCATGGAATCTTAGAATTTATAGAAATATTTTAGAGGTTTCACCAACATTTGAGTCAGATTTTCAAAAGTGTATAGAATGATTTTTAAAACTAACTAAAAAAAAAAAAAAGAGACACCCTCAACTGTGTTTGATAGTAAATTTTAACATACTGAAAAATACTTACTGATTGACTTTAAAATAAGTAAAGGTTATTAATGTCAACCTAAAATAAAATTTTGAATAACACTTATCTGCCATCCATCAAAGTCAGGGTAATATTTCTGTGTGGGAATAAAGACAAAAGGTCTACAGGGGGGCCATTACACTAAAGCCATGGGTGTTAAGACATCAGCCTGCAAAAGCTGAAGTTACATCTTGGTTTCCAGTTACCATGAGCACTTATCCATCTGTTATATTTAGACTTTTTTTTTCTAGTACCTTTAGGAATCTGGAAACAGATGAGTATATGCTTTAAACTTGAAACGACCATAAAAGGGGAGAGATGGTTAGGAGGCTAGAGGCTGGCTACAGTGTCATCCTTCAGATGGGGCTGAGTGAATGGATTAGGGAACCTTCAAAAAGGTCTCGCTCTTGGCTCATAGCTCAAACTGCTCAACACAAGTCTGAGAATATAAGTTTGCAAGATTGCATTTCACTATGAGATTTTCAGGGCTTCTTTGATTATGCCTGAGAAACCTTAAAATGGGTTTGACAAACATCTTTCATTTGGAGCCTGTGGCACTCACTTTGTTTTTGTCATTTCAGATTGTACCAGTTGATTTTTAAAGGTTTTGCTGACCTATATTTTATTTGTCCCTTAACATTTTATTAAGAAGCTTTTCAAAGTTGAAATGACTTAGCAGTGGCCACCTATATCCGTATCATGAACAATATTTTACTTTTTTTTATCACATATCTATCCATCCCTCCATCCATCTATCTTATTTTTGTATGCGTTTCAAAGTGAATGTAGTAGATTTCACCAGTGAACTTCATGTATTTTATACACTTGAAGTCTAAGCTTTTTGAACATTATGCAAGTATGCCTAAGTTGACATAGAATGCTGTGAAAGAAGATATAAAATAAATGCCCCAGTTTTTACTGGGAAGGTACTTGGGAGCCTTATTTCAAAAGTAACAGGTATTCTTGAATTCTGGCATGGAGTTGAAAAAAAATGCTGACTTATTTTTAAATTGAAACTTTTTTGTGACTCAGAGGTTTCTGACCCCTAATAAGAGTGGGTACACTTGTGAATTTCATTTTCATCAGAGGCAGGAGCTTAGTAACTCTTAGTTTTTATAGAAAGGTAGGATAATCTTTAAAAGTGTTATAAACATAGAGCGTTGGTCCCTCCCACAAAATCGATTGTCTTTGGAAGGCAGAGGAACAGTTAACTGAGGACTAAATTGGTCTATGCTGGATCCAATTCCAAACCTTAGCGTCAAGGTGTTAAGCGCAAATTATTCAAAAACACTCTCAGTACAATTTGAACAGAGACGATGGGATGGAGATGAAAGGTTCTAGTGTATGGCTTTTGCCCCTATTTATGTGGAAAGCACTTCCTGCGTTCTTGCTAAGCTGTGTTGTTGTTCTCTTCATTCTCAATCCCCAGAATTGTGTCCAAACACTCTCCCTTGATGGGGGTGGGGGTGGGGGGTGGAGCTTGGGTGCTGGAGGGGTGTTGGTTGGGTATGTTTCCTTCTGGAAGTCTTCACTAGCACTCTTGAGTTAGCTGGCAGGAGATCCCTTCGAAGCATTTCCAAGCAGTTTTTCCCACTCCGTATAGGGGCTAATCCTGCACTTTCCACTTCAGTTTCAGCTGCTTTTGCTGGGTAGAAACATTTTTCTGCTATGTTCTCAGTCTCTGCTATGTTCCCAATCTCTGGATGGGCCAAGAAAATTTAGTGTATAAGAACAGAAAGTTAGGATAGAAAATCTTTGGGGCAGGGGGTATGGGTGGGAAAATGGGTGATTAGATATATTTTAAATGTGCCATGTCAGTAGAATATGAATTTTTAAAAATATATATAGATAGAGAAGGTACTCTCTCTATATATAGACGACCCTTTAAAGCCCACAAAAACTCCTTGGCACAATATAATAACATGCACTTTGTTCTTGGAAGAGACTATCAGGTTGTGAAGTTTTTGATTCCTCTGTCACTGACTTGCTCTTTGATCTCAGAAAGTGACTATCACAAAACTGATTTACTATATACACTGTATATAGTGAAGTAGTTGAGTTTAAAACTATATCTAGTTTCCATTATAGCTCAGGTTTATGAATTATTTTACTAGCATTTAGATATTAACATTAAGCTTTCAAGTCAGATTTAATTTTATTTGGAAAAAAAGTTGTTTTGTATATGAATGCTGTATATACTGTAGTTCATATGAGCAGTACCATCCTTAAGTGATACTTCCGCAAACACGTTCAGAAGATTAATTTTCTTACCACAAAGTGTATGTTTAGAATACATACAGATTGATTAGACTATGTTCTTATGGTTAGTAGGAAGGCAGAAAGTTTTCTAGATTTATGCTTCGGACAGGTGATAGTACTTGAGCTTCTATTCTTAGTTTGACCTCGGCCCCCCCAAAGCAAGACACTTAATCTTTTTAATGTCTCAGTTTATTCATCTCTAACACCTGTAGCCTTATTTTGTGAAAATAGTACCTGGTTTATATTTGATAGCATGTGAGGACTTGATATAGAAGGTGGCACGGAAGTTCAAATTATTATGTAGAGTATTTGTATGCTAAACGATAATCTTGACAAATTACTAATTACTACATTTAGAAAGTTACAACTCTGGAGGGAATTGATATTTGATATTGTTTTCCTGTGTGTTCTAAGTTACCATCATAACAGTAGGAAAATAAACCTTGTCCTGGCTGTGTTACAAAGGGATTAACTCACTTCTTCAAGTTGTTACTAAATCTCCAGTCCTTTACACAACAGAAATAAAAAGTGTTCTTTATTTTATTTAATTTTTCCCAAATAAAAGTCTTATAACTAACCTTGGCCTAATTTTTTCATTTGTTGAGCACTTTCCAAGTTATTTCCTTGGTAAAGAATGAAAGATAAACCACGTCAGTCACTTAAAGCAACTAAAAATACCCTGTACAAATATGCACATGAGTATGCTTTTGATTTTTAGATCAAAGCAAAGAACCGTGATTATATGGAACTTGATTATTATACATTTGTTTCCAGCTACTTGTGCCCTTGCAAATAATTAAATATTAACCAAATACAAGAGGATTGCCTAGCTAGACTCTAAGTAAAACTAAAATATTCATATTACTATTTTCTAAATTCTGTATTCTTGGGTTGCTTTGGGCTGACATGAAGGAGAGAGAATCCCTATCATGGAGATCGCCTGTCTTTTTGCAATGATCTCACTCAATTTTATGGTATATGATGAATGTGTGTGTGTTTTTTGTGAAAATTGTGTGAATCGTGAAAAATCCAAGTCCACTTGAAAAGTCAAGACACTGCCTACTTAGGTACAAAGCCAGATACATAGATAGGTATCTATAGTTCTTTCACAAATATATTATTTTATATTACTTTTTACTTTTTATAGTACTTGGGCACATATTATTCAATTTTATTGCTAAAGCAAGTCTATAGGGAAAGCAGGACATGTATTAATATCCCCATTTCATAGATGAGGAAGATAAATGAACTTGGCTAGTAAGCAATTCAGCAGAGTCAGAGATTACATTCAGGGTGTTTGATTCTAAGTCTAGTGTCCTCTCCTTGGGTTACAACACAATAAAGTCAACAAAACAGTCACTGTTACTTTCATTAAATGAAAGCTTAAAATTAATTTAACTATTATACTGTTATCTTAATTTTATGAAGTTAACTTTTCATTGCTTTTGAACTTGCTAAAAGTGTTTGAAAATTAAGTATTCCGTTTCACAACTCCCGAATTAATTTCTTTGTACATGTCCTGGTCCAATATAATAATTTATATGGGCTTTAGCATTTATTTATGACATCAAATGAGTAGACAGTTTGATTAAGTTTTGTGATTCTTGTAATCTTCCTGGTTTGCCACACTGAATTGCCACGACATCAAAACTGGAGATCCCTGTTTTAGCATCTAACAAAAATGGCCAATATACTTACTTTTTAAATGGCTTACATATGTTAAACTGATTTATATACATCAACCCCTTTCCTGAAATCTGGAGTTAACTTTTTTAAATGCTCACTGCGGGGGTGCTGGTGACACTTATTTTTCTTGTTTATCTATAGAGACTGGGAGGTGCAATCTAAGTTGGGAAATCAGTGACAAATAGCCATAGAACATGGGTCACCTGGCTTCAGTTAGTTATGTGACCTTTAAGAAAACAAGTGCTCGTTTCAGAAAAGGCTGACCTTTGAGGCTACAGACATCAAGCTACACCTCTGCTTTAAAGAAAAAAACAATTGCAGGGTTAATTTAAAACTCTGACACAGATATAGCTGAAAAATCCCTGACAGATTTATATAATGAATGAGGATGGTGTTTGTTTTCCCAGCATGCAGTTTTAAGGTCAGACCTGTGACTCAGAGCTGTGCACTTTTCTGGTGGTATGCATCAGTGACATGTTGCCAGTCTATTCGTCCAGAAGGGCCTGTGCCCAGCTCAGGTTGCTCCATTATAATCCCCAGCTGAGAAGCCACCTTTCATTTTTTAAAATAGATAAAGAAGACAACATAGACATTTGAAAGTCAAATACCATATGTACTTCATAGCTTTTCAGCCTTTAAGACTTGATGGACACCAAGGTGCCCTCTTAGCTGGAGAAGCAGATCCTCCCGTCCACTAATCTATCCGGGTGTGGCACTGCCTGAGCATGTGTTTTGCACATCATAGTATAAGGGGGTTGTTGGGTTTATTGTTTTTTAATTCACTGTGGTTTTTGGTGCAAAGAGCACTGGATTTGGAATCAAAAGCCACTTCCTCACTGGGTGGTTTATTAGCTTCGGGTAACTTTAGCATAGTTGGCATAAGATTTCCAGATGGCATCTTCTCTGCATGAACAAAAATAATCTGGCATTTGAGTAAGCTTTGGTGGGTGCTTCCTGATCCACTTGAGATCTTTTCATCTTTTTTCCTTTTTCTCTTTCCCCTTCCTTGTAAATAAGAACTTCATTCCTTTATAGCGGATGGCATCTTTTGGGTGTTAGAGAAAGCAATCTGATTAAAGTAACTTACTTCTTTTTTAGTTGGTTCCTTCCGTCTTTTAAAAATGTATATAGTTCTTACAGCATTGTTTGTGCTAGCAAAAGACTGGAAACAACTTAAATGTTTGTCAATAAGGGACTGACAAAGTAAGTTGTGGTATAGCTGCACAGTTTGATACTATGTACGTGTTAAAGAAGTAGAAGCTGGCCTGGTGTGATGGCTCATGCCTGTAATTCCAGCACTTTGGGAGAGCAAGGCGGGAGGATTGCTTGAGTCCACGAGTTCAAGACCAGCCTGCACAGCATAGTGAGACCTCATCTCTACAAAAAAGTAAAAAATTAGCCAGATGTGGTGGCACATGCCTGTGGTCCCAGCTACTCAGGAGGCTGAGGCAGAAGGATCGCCCAGTAGGTCAAGGCTGCGGTGAGCTGTGATCATGCCACTGCAGTCCAGCCTGGGTGACAGAGTAAGGGCCCCACCTTGAAAGAAGAAGAAGGAGACGGGGGGAGGGCGAAGTGGGGGAGGAAAAAGAGGAGGAAGAGGAGGAGGAGGCTCTTTATGTGCTGACATGGAAAATTCTCTAAATATAAATAAATAGCCATAGAATAAATAGAAATAGCAAGATGAAGAAGAATATAGTATACCACCATTGATTTTTTTTTAAAAGGAAAAATGTACATAGCTACCTATTTTTATATGCCTAGTATCTCTGGAAGCCTAAAGAAGATACTGGCATAATTGGTTACCAATAGAGAGAGGGAAGTGGGTGTCTGGGGACAGACGGGGAAGGAAGACTTTTCACTATATACTCTTTTCTGCCTCTTCAAAACTACATATTTAAAAATAAAATAAATCCACACAAAAAATGTTCACAGCAGCATTATTCATAATAGCTAAAAAGTAGGAACAGCATAAATGTCTGTTAACTGATGAATGGATGAACAATATGTGGTGTGTCTATATACGGAATGAAGTACTGGTGCATGCTCTAATACGGATGAACATTGAAAATATGCTAGATGAAAGAAATTAGCCACAAAAGCCACATATCATATGATTCCGTATTGTATATGGAAACATTATGCTAAGTGAAAGAAATCATCCACAGAAGGTCACATATTTTATAATTCCACTGCCAGAAGAGGCAAATCCATCGCGACAGAAAGTATTTTTGTGGTTCCTAGGGGCGGGGGGGGGGGGGGGGGGAGATGGGGAGTGACTACTGAGAGGTCCAGGGTTTCTTCTGGGGTGATTAGATGATCTGGAAGACAGTGGTGATGCTTGTACAACCTTATGAATATACTAAAAAATTACAGAATTAGCCGGGCTCGGTGGCTCAGCCTATAATCCCACGCCTTTGGGAGGCTGAGGTGAGTGGATTGCCTGAGCCCGTGGGTTCGAGACCTGCCTGGGCAACTTGGTGAGACCTCATCTCTACCATAAATCAAAAAATCAGCCGGGCAGTGCGCGCCTATAGTTCCAGCTACTTGGAAGGCTGAGGCGGAAGGATCTCCGGAGCCCAGTAGGTCGAGGCTGCGGTGACCGGGAGCGGCCACTGCACTCCAGTCTGGGCGACTGAGTGAGACTCCAACTCAAAAAAAAAAAAAAAAAAAAGTCACAGAATTGTACACTTTTGAAAGGTGAATTTTATAGTATGAAAATTATATCTCAATAAATAAAAACTTGGTGAGGTCATGAACACGGAAACTTTAAGAGTCACTGAGAACAGATAAAACAGTGAACAACTTACTTAAGTTTTTACCTAAGAAATATCTCCATTCTAAAATATTTTACATATGATCATGGATAATGCCAGAGGACTTCATGTTAGCCACCTTCACTCACACTCACCAGCGATCCTTTCATTTTGTGAGGGAAGATTGTTAACCCAAATGAAGCTTTGATGGGTAGAATTTTAGGTAAAATAATGACGTGAAGAATTTTTGATGATCCAGGATTGAGATCTTGTCCAGGTCCTGCCACTAGGAGAGGAGGTAGTGGAGCCCTAGAGAATCTTCTGGACCAGTGTGCCCTTTCTGTCATCACAGTGGATCCCAGAACTGCCCCTGCTCCATGCTGCCTCCCTAGGCTGATAAGCTGCCCTCGTTCCCTTCCTTGTGTTCTCCTGGGGTGAGCCAAGGCGCATAGGGTTTAAGAGCCCTTCCTGAGAGGAGGGGATTCACCTTGAGGCTTTTGAGATCTATGGACCTGACAATATAGCTTCTCTCCTAGTCACTAACGGTTCATAGGTGCTGGGTCATTGTGGACATTATAGCATCTGGCCTGTCCACAGGGTGGTCAGCTAATATCTTCTGATAGTCTCCCCAGTTCAGGAGCTTTAGCTTGAATTCATGTTGGGGTGGGTATGGGGGATTGACCACAATGCATTTTCAGTCAAGAGCTAGGCAGATGCTGCATATTTTGGTTCTAGCATCCCTGGGACCTTCAGCATTGCTGTACTCACCAAAGCTATGTCTCAGTACAACTTATCTCACCTGAGCTGCTGAGACCTTCCTGTAAGTGCCCTGCCAAGATAGGGTGTTTCCGATCCATGTCCTTGGCGTTTATTCAGAATGAACTCATGTAACGTAAAACTCATCTGCATTCTGGCTAGAGCTGCCAGGTAGATATAGGTAGCTTCTTTTCATTGTTGGCCTTTGTAGGCAAACTTAAGCTTAGAGATATGAACCAACCAAGGGGTTCCTGTTCTACCAATTAGCACTCACAAGGCAAACTCTTTTCATCATGTTGGAA
This sequence comes from Tarsius wallacei, assembly GCA_963574415.1. Taxonomy (NCBI): domain Eukaryota; kingdom Metazoa; phylum Chordata; class Mammalia; order Primates; family Tarsiidae; genus Tarsius; species Tarsius wallacei. The sequence continues at coordinate 4,736 of CAUYQG010073134.1, read as the reverse complement.
AGTCTATTAACTTTGGCCAGGAATGGTCTAATTATCCATGGGGCTAACTGGGCTCTTTCTTGGTAGGAAGGATGTAGGGAAGAACCTTCCCTACCCCAAGATTGGGCAGGTGACCTAGATCTATGGGTCTTTTACTAGAGCATCAAAAGAGCAGAGCTTTGTTCTCTCTAGGTCTCCTTATCATGCTGAATACACAGCTTTCTCTACTAGACTGTCCTGTTTCCAGATGTCAAGTCCTCTGAGTCCTTGGGACATTGAGATTTGCTCTCTGCTACCCCCGTCACTCTCGGGTCCATGGTCCTTGCAGCTGGGTTTTTGGCGAAGAGCCTGAACTCTTATCTATTTTCCACATATCCCCTGTGAATTAACAAACTTGAGAAATTCCACTTGCAGGAATCTACTGCTTGGGACAGCTATATTTTTAGAGTGTAGTTGAATAAATAATAATATGTGATGCTTATTATGTGCCAGCCACTGTTCTAAATGTTAAAAATATTTACTACTTTATTTCTTATAACAACCCTATTACATAGGTACTGTTATCATTCCCACTTTACAGATGAGCAAATTGAGTCAGAGGGAAGTGAGACTAGCCAGTGTCATACAGCAGGGTTCCAGTCCAGACATTCTGGCTGTAGACGCCATGCTCTTAGCCACTACACCATATCCTCTTGAAACTTTATGAAATAGGTATACCCATATTAAACCCAGGGCACATTTTATATTATTTGTCTTAGAACTAACAATGGTGGGTTTTTTGGGGGTTTTTTTGTTTTTTTTGAGTCGGAGTCTCACTCTGTCACTCAGGCTGGAGCGCAGCGGCACAATCATGGCTCACCACAGCTTTGACCTCCTGGGCTCAAGCTATCCTTCTGCCTCAGCCTCTTGAGTAGCTGGGACTACAGGTGCGCACCACCACGCCTGGCTAATTTTTAAACATTTTTCTTGTGGAGCCACGGTTTTGCTATGTTGCCCAGGCTGGTCTTGAACTCCTGCACTCAAACGATCCTCCCACCTTGGCCTTCCAAAGTGCTGGCATCACAGGCCTTTACCTGGCCTTTAGAATTTGAAAAGTTAATTGTTCAACCAATCTCATATAAAATTAAGCCTTGAATTTCTTTCGTGGAAGCCTTCAAAAATAGTTCAGGTCCATTCTAAACCATTTTATCTGAATTTCCTTGAGTGCAGTAATCACTCTTTGTCTCATTTTCTGTACCTTAGACAATCTGGTCTTATTTACAGTGGGTGAATAGTTCACATGTTTGTTCACTTTGTTTTTCACACTGCTTGAAAATGAACAAGAAGGTCTGGGATGGAAAGTGAATGGGAAGTCATCTTTCTGAGTACGTGTCCTCTGGTGGCCTCTACTCTAGCTGCTCTCATTCTCACAATCTACTTGCTGCACTTCGTGTTCCTGTCATTCTGTTTCACATACTCACTTCCTGGCATAGTGAATATATTGGTTGACTTCATGGGCTTTGAAATCACTCACTCTTGTTCCTTAAGTGTCTGCTATTTTAGGTAGACCCTCTGCTTCCCCATCTAACCTAGTCCTTATCTCTTGGCTCTTCATCGACTACTACTTCTAAGTTATCTCAGCTGAAGTTTGTGGTCTTTTTGACTAGACTCTTGCCATAGCATGGGAGGGTCTACAAAATGTTTCACCTACAAGTCACCCACCTGTCCTGTAGACTCGGGGTCTGGAACCCACATTAGCCTCTGTTGATGATTATCAAAGTCAAGGGACTGTGAACCCCATTTACCATACACTGTTTTCCCAAGTTTTGCATTGGTCATCAGTAAAGATCCGTTGCTGGATGCAACTTGAGATGGTACGAGTAACTGCCTTGGGAGTCTGTATACCCAGGTTCTAGAACTGGAGTGACTGTTGACTCAGGAAAGTGAGTCATCTCTCCACCTCTGGATCTCAGCTTTCCAATCTATAAAATGAGGTGATCTGGACTAGATGGTACTTAAGACCATTTCCAACTCCTTCATTATGCAATCTTTATGAAGGTGGGAACACCCACAGACCTAGCCCACTTTAGGTCCTCCAAGCCTGTACTCTGTCCTCACCATGTACAGAATGACAAACAGGGAAGATAAGCCCCCATTCGGGGCAGGAATCTAACGGCACGCCACACACTAACAGGACCACTTTGGTCCTGCTGCTGAGTTTTCACAAATTAGTGCCTGCGCTGGCACAACAGAAAAGCTCTTTTCACAGAAAGCGATTCACGTTTGCTCTCTCAGACATGAATCACAGTGGGCCACCACTTTTCTCAGTCTACCTGTAAGTACTCCTGTGTGGAATCCAGATCGAGACGCTGTTCAGGCAGACAAATGATGGCCTTTGGGGAAACATGGCAGATGGGACCTGAGCCAGATTTCACCTGGTGTATTTTTGGTCTTCTAGAAATCCGGATTGCCTCTGCTGATATTTTGATAAAATATTCAACTCTGCTGCTTAACAAAATATGGACTTCCTGAGGGACATCAGATTACTGCTTGGTCTCTTTCCTCCTACTATGCTCACACTCCCACCTCTGTGCACCATATTAAAGTTCAGATGTTCCACTTACCGAATCCCACTTCCCATCCCAGCCCTTCTTGCTCATTTTCAACATTTACCTTGAATTCCAGGACTGCCCCCCTTTGGGGTTTGAAAATACCAACACATGATAAAGTAATGTATTAATTCCAGTCCTCTGGTAAATGAAGACATTATGTTATTAGCCTTGATGTTTCATACCAGGAAGCAAGGCTCATGAAGTATTGTGATGGCGCCTCTGACCAAGGCATTTGATCTTAGTTACCAGCATTAAGAATAAAGGTATGGGTAGAAGCTTATCTAATTTGTACTTCTTTCCTGTTATGGATATTAATCAGCTGGGTAAATTATAGAATAGGGCCATGGAATGTTTAGCCCTCAAGCATCTATCAGAGGCTTGAAATGTTCATAACAGGTGGGCTTGGTGAATGCCAGGACTTAGCATGATTGGAAGAGTGTTTTGAGTCATGGCACATGGCAACATGGAAATAAAACAGATATATCACAAGTGGGTGATAGAAATAGACTGGAAGAGAATTTTAACATCTAAAATATGGCAAAGATGTATCCTTACCAGCTTCTTAGTTTCTTGAAACACTCATTTTCCATTGATCTGAGATTTTATTTTATTTTATTTATTTTTTATTTTTTTTTGAGTTGGAGTCTCACTCTGTCGCCCAGACTGGAGTGCAGTGGCCGCTTTGCATTGTATATTTTTTCCTAAAACTCTTTGGTGTTACTATCTCTTTGCTTCTTTCACTTTTCTGTTTATTTTCTCTTTTAAGTGCCACTTCTTTTTTGAGAAAATCTGAGATCACCTTAGTGACTTGCTCTGGTAGTGATTTCTGGTTAGAGGCCCATAAACGTATCTATAGGGTGGTTGGGATGGTTCCTATGTCTTGGTGAGAGTCTAGTGGCAACACAGGAAGGGGCAGACTTTGGGGACAGGAGACATTTAAAACTGTTACTAATCATGGAATGACATTACCAAAAATCAAATGACAGAGGCCGTGACACATGCTTCTTAATCTCTGTGTGAATGTTATAAGGAAACCCTCTAAGCCCTGGTCAACTGTGAAATGAACAGATCTTCAATAGTGTTAATTAGCATTTTCGAGGTGCTTTGCTGTTTACAGGGTCTTTTATTTCATGTTATCTTATCTCATTTGTAACAGGTCTTCCCCTTTTCATAGTTACCCTGTCCTTTGCTCTAAGATTCCAAGACCCTTGGGGAGGCCGAATTCCAGGTTTACTTTCAGTTAGACATTGCATGACCAAATCACCCCTCAAGGGTTCCAGGGGTGCACTCTCATTTTACTCTTTGACGAGGTATGCAGCAAATTGTGACATTTAAGTGGTGACTTTGCAAAATTGGACTTGTCGTAGGAAAAAGTACTCTTCCCACCTTAAAGACTGACAGGAACATGAGATGGCTGAAGCTGTCCTGCGCTTTTTTCTGGCAAGAGTACATAGAACAAAAAATACTCTGGAGAGCTCAACATTGAATCACATCATATCATAGTGCATGACTAGTTGCTTCAGTCTTGCAGTTGGACTCACTCAGGAGAAATTTGTTGGCAGAGGGACTAGTAGCTTGACAAAATTATATTGAGAAAAAAATTGCAGCGTATTAATTTACTAGTAGTAGCCATGGGGAAAAAGAAGAATAGTGTAAAAAGAAATCAAGATGAAACCACTGATAAATCCACAAAAACGCCATTCCAGTTTGTTATCAACCTCTTGCCTCTGGCCATGACTAATGGCCAGTCATTGTCTGAATAAGTTTTCAGCCATTTGGAAATTTCTTCAATCAAAGAAAATTATAGTGAAAGGAGAAGGGCGACTACAAGCTGTCCACGAGGAACTCCTAACATGTGGGCCAAGTGGGTCACTGAATTTGCCGTGTTTGACTCTTTGGTTGCACCACTTTGAACTTGTGAAGTTTGATCCTCCCAGTGGTGTTTCTGAGATAGAGAGGCTAGGATTAGATTGCAGTGTGAGAATCCCCACAAACGTGATCCCACTGTAATCTTACCATTATCTCTCTCTACTTGACAACTTGGCTCCCATTAAAGGGAGTCTGTTATTGACATCTCAGAAGGACCTTATTGTATAATAAAGTCCAAAGTAAAGTTCCACTCTTCCCCACACCAGCTCTGCCTCCCAAATTCCCCATCCAAATTCC
>CAUYQG010073132.1:0-45766 GCA_963574415.1 Tarsius wallacei | reverse complement strand
TCAGGGTATATTCCCAGTAGGGGGATTGCGGGGTCATATGGGAGGTTGATATTTAGAGCTTTTAGGAATCGCCACACTGCTTTCCACAGAGGTTGCACTAGTTTACACTCCCACCAACAGTGTAGAAGAGTTCCCTTTTCATCACATCCTCTCCAGCGTTTGTTATTTTTTTAGTTATTGATAATGGTCGTTCTGACTGGAGTTAGGTGGTATCTCAGTGTAGTTTTAATTTGCATCTCCTTGATTAGTGAGGTTGAACATTTCTTCATGTGTCTGTTGGTCGCTCATATGTCTTCTTTTGTGAGGTGTCTGTTCATATCTTTTGCCCACTTTGTAATGGGGTTGTTTGTTTTTTTCTTTTCAGCATGTTTGAGTTCCTTGTAGATCCAAGATGTTAGGCCTTTGTCAGACATGGAGTTGGCAAATACTTTTTCCCAGTCTGTGAGCTGTCTTCCTGCTCTCTTGATGGTTTCTTTGGCTTTGCAGAAGCTTGTCAGTTTAATGAGGTCCCACTTGTCTATCTTATCTCTTATGGCCCATACGTTTTGGGTTTTATTCAGGAATTGGATGCCAGTTCCAATTTCCATAAGGGAGTGTCCTGCATTTTCTAAGGTTCTTATGGTTTGAGGTTTTACATTTAGTTCTCTGATCCATTTAGAGTTAATTTTTGTGTATGGGGATAGATAGGGGTCTTGTTTGAGTCTTCTGCCTGTGGTCAGCCAGTTTTCCCAGCATCATTTACTAAATAGGTTCTCCTTTCCCCAGTGGTAGGTGGTGGAGGCTTTGTCGAAGATGAGTTGGTTGAGAAATTGAGGTTTTGCTTAGTTAGGTTTTATATATTTCACTTTTTTCCTTGAAACTTCACTTTGTGTGTATATATACTTATAGCTGAACCATTTTTGGTTTGTTTGTTTCTGTTTTTGAGTCAGCATCTCTCTCTGTTGCCCAGGCTGGAATGCAGTGACATGCTCATGGCCATCGCAGCCTCCACCTGCAGGGCTTAGGCCATCCTTCTGCTTTAGCCTTCCAAGTATCTAGAACTACAGGCGTGTGCTACCATGCTCGACTGATTTCTTGATTTATTGTAGAGACGAGGTTTCACCAAGTTGCCCAGGCTGGTCTCGAACCCCTGAGCTCAGGCAATCCTCTCATCTCTGCCTCCCAAAGTTCTGGGATTACAGGCTTGAGCCACCATGTCCAGCCTGAACCATATTTTAAAAAGTCAAATAACTCTTATTTAGTTTTCACTTTCTAAATTCTAATTTCAAAAATTCTATCTTTTATAACACATACTACCTTATTGCAAAAACAAAACCAAATCAGGAAAGTGTTTAAGCCCATCTTGGATTGCTTACATTGCTTACATTGACACATTATGACTACTCATATAATGCATATTTTCTAAAGCCATTTTATTATGAGATATGTTGTAAGGGAAGAAAATGGGGAATGAAGTGAGGCTAGCTTTCTTTACTTCCAAAATATTCATATGATTGTGTTTATTTTATATTTATAGTTACAAGTATTTTATAAGTTTTTTTAAAAAAACATTGCAGAAAGGACTTTATCATTCAAGTCAGCAGAATATTATTTACTGTGGGCCTAAGTTCGAAGAAGAGCTGGCCTAAGAAATGGGATGAGGGTGGTGGCTCTTGCCACACTTTGGAAGGCTGAGGTGGGAGAATTCACTTGAGGCCTGGAGTTCCAGACCAACCTAAGCAACATAGCAAAACCTCACCTCTACAAAAAAATCAGAAAATTAGCTAGGCATGGTAGCACGTACCTATCATCCCAGCTACTCGGGAGGCTGAGGTGGAAGGATCGTCTGAAACCAGGGGTTGAGGTGATGGTGAGCCATGATGTAGCTGCTCTCTAGCCTGGATGACAGAGTGAAACTCTCTGACTCAAAAGAGAGAAAGGATGGGAGGGAGAGAAGAGGAATGGAGGGAGGAATGGAGGGAGGAGGAAGGGAGGGAAGGAAGGAAGGAAAGAACATATAGGAATCTGGAATTTGGCCTGGGATCTGCCTGTAATTCTGGGAGTCCTTGAGTAAGTCATCTCACTTCCCTAGTTCATTGTGTCCTTACGTGTAATGAGCAGTAGAACTAATTGTTGATGAAGACTATTCTAGATCTGGTTATTTAAGATATGGTACGGGGTATAGGAATCAGTGAAAACTTCTGGTAACACATAATTGTTTTGTTTAACCCATTGTTCAAAATTTTGTTTAGATCAACTTTTAGACAAAATTTAGAACAAAACATGTATTTTCCATGGACTTTCAAACCTTCTAGATAAGGTTTGATAAATACAGCCCAAATAACACATTTAACCACTAGTTTCCTTATGGTCCTCTCTAGGTAATCCCACCTTGCTCCTCTGTGATTTATATTATGCTAGTTTAGTTTTCCTTTTTCTGGCACTTCACATACACAGATTTTACAGTATGTACTCTTTTTTTAAGAAATGGAGTCTTACTCTGTCACCCAGGTTGACGTGTAGTGACATGATCATAGTTCACTGCAGCCTGAGAGTCCTAGGCTCAAATGATTCTCACACCTCAGCCTCCCAAGTAGCAAGGACAAATGTGTATCATAGGGCCCAGCTAATTTTTTCAGTTTTTGTATGTTGCCCAGCCTGGTCTTGAACTCCTGGCCCCAAATGATCCTCTCACCTCAACCCCCCGAAATGCTGGGATTACAGGCATGAGCCACCATGCCCTACCTTTTGTTGTTGTTGTTATATACTCTTTTGTATTAGCTTCTTTTACTTGCCAGAGTGTCTTTGAGATCTAGTCATGTTGTTTTTGTCACAGTTGATTTCTTTCTATCTTTGACTAGGATTCCCTTGCACATATATATTTCACAATTTGTTTATTCATTCATCAGTTTTGGACATTTGATTTGTTTCCAGCTTAGGGCTAATATTATGAATAGAGCTGTGATATACATTTGTGAACAGTTCTTTTTGTGGGCATATGTTCTCATTCATAGTAGATATCTAGGAGTGAAATTGTTGTGTTTAACTTTAAACTTTTTTTCCAAAGAGTTTTTGCCATTTTTTACCCTGCCAGCAACACAGAGTTTCAGTTGCTGCACATCCTCACCAGCATTTGGTGTTTGTTGTCAGTCTTGTGAGTTTTAGCCACTCTTATGTGTGAAGAAATTAAAATGTTCTCTTTCATTTACAACTGTAATAGAAACCAAAAATTATATAATACATATTGCTATATATAACTTAGGGATATTAGAATTAGCATATCCCTTAATGAATAATAAAAATCTTAATAGCATTGCATTTTATTTTATCATCTATATCATCTTTAATTCTTTACATTTTTTTATGATACCCATTGGTGGTTTTATAGGTAATGTATAGATAATATGTTTGTGTGTGTGAGCATATTTATTCTGGTCTCAAGTTTGTTTGTTACACTGTTATAAAGTAGTTTATCTTCTTTCATAATCTCCCATATCTCTCAAAACAGGCTTTTATTGTTGCTAATTGTTGAAAATATCCGAATAGCTAGTTAATCAGAAGACTGTCAGTAAAATGAGAAATTATTTTCTGAAGATAAGCATCTTCACATAACAGATTTGGGATTTTTTAAAAATTGGGCTTTAAGATACTATCAGTTCAGGGATGGATTTTACATGTTAATATATTTTCTACAAAAATGTATTTATGGATAATAATCATACTTATGATAAATATAATTTTTTATTGCAGTCTTTCCAATTATTTCCTGAAACTGAGGGAATGATGTCATGTAACTCAGCTATGTTCTATAATACTTGGTTGGAGAACAAAAGGATAATTCTTCTAATGTTCATGGAAAAATTAGGTAGTGAGTCAGTTGACTAAGTGTGTAATCAAAGCTCACCCCAGCATTCAAACAATCCCTTTTTCGCATTTCATAATAATGTATGCCTGTGGATCTTTATATACTATTGCCTTTAGAGAGAACAAATTTCCACAGACTTAGAAAGCAATAAAGTACATTTAATACTAAATCTTTACTGAGCATAGCTTAATCTTTCTCTGATGCAGAAAGCACTTTATAATTTTATAGCTTTGCAGACTCATTATTGTGAATGCCAGTTATTATATTGGCTAAGAGTAGAAGCAATGGTGAATCAAAAGTGTGCGCTAATAGAATCTTAGACTGAGAGAAGTTAATGTGTTTACCCATACACATCTCTTTAAGATATATATAATTTTATTTCCATTTCCATTTCTCCTGGGTTTTTTTCCCCTACCCTTCTCTACTTTTTGTGAATATATACATCACTCTCTTGAGCTTCCTTACCAAAAATACAATTTCAGGCTTTCTCTATGTGAAAGCCATGACAAAGTGATTTTATAGCCAGTTCTGAAAGTGACTAAACTTGACAACAATTGTATTTTATGACAACCTCTGCTTTCATGTCCCCAGCCTACTTTTATATCATAACTTTTTTTTACCCCAAATATGAACAATTTCATATCTCTGCATTGGCTGAAAACAAATCCGTTTACAAGGAATATATTTTAATGGAAGAGAGCATGTGTCACTTAAGTCCCCAGAGCCTTAACACCTTAACTCTGTAATATTCAATTTCTCACTCAACTAAGAACCAAAACCCCTCTTTTTTTTGTTTTTTGGTGTGTGTGTGTGTGTGTGTGTGTGTGTGTGTGTGTGCGCGTGGATTGTGTTCATAAAGGTTGGGGAAGAATTAGTATTATGGAACTAAACCAGATTAAAGGGGAATGTGAATTAGATTTGGTAACAGATGGTGCTGTGGAAATTAAAGGTTCTTTGCGAATGGAAGCGACAGCAGCTTGCCTCTGTTCTCTGTGTCTCTCTCGTCCGTGCACTTGATAGACGGGTATAAATCACAACAATCCTGTCTTGACAGCCAATTTCGAGAATTTGATCTGGTTAAAGACATGGCTTTCCTGCTCCACTCACCGAAACCTGCTTCTATTTTATTTTTACGCAGCACCTTGTCATATTTAGAAAAGCAGACTCGCCAGCCTCTCCTTAATGAAATTTTTCTTAATTACAGTTTTAGCTCTTTAGTGTTAATTACTTTTCCATTCAACCTGAATTTTTGTAATATCTCTGAGGGATTTTTTCACTTTTTCCCTACCATTTTACTCATGCATATGCTTTCATTTTTTCCAAAGATGCTTTTCATTGTCAGAAGTTATTGTCAAAAGTACTATCTGAGAATCCTAATTACCAAAATCATTATTTCTTAAGGAGAAAGACTTTTGGGTGGTGAGTAAAGTTACCAAATCAGAAAATGTTTTTAAAAGGCGCCAGAAGCAATCACCAAAAATAGCAATTATTTCAACAAAATTGCTTGGAAAGGTGAGTGACAACACGTTTTTTTGTTTTTGTTTTTGTTTTCCAGTTAACAATAGCTGCAGAAATATCTGTTCCATTGGCTAAAATAAACCTCACCAAGTAAAAAGATGGGACCACAGTGTGGCAGAGACACTTTATGCCTGTACTGACCTTGTGATGATCTAGGGAATCAGAATTAAAATGCAGCCTTCAGATGTAGGGACACTAAATGAAAGGCAAGAAATACTGAACAAATTGCATAGACCCCATGCATCCAGACCCTCAGGTCTGACAAGCTCAGGAAACAAGTACTCAGGTTGCCTCTTACAAATCCACGTGGCATTTGGGCTTACAACATATCAAAGAAAAGGAAATAGAAGAGAGGGAAAAATCACTCCAAAAACGAAGAGAAGATTCTTTGAGCAAGCAACTAACAGTTGGTAGAAATGAAGCTTCCTACTGGCAGTCAAATCAAATGTAGTAACAACTCAACGGCTCCCTGCTGCTGGCTGACAGCATGGTGTCACACACTGGGACAAACATTCACTTAAACACTGATTGCAGGGAATTGCCCTTTCTGCCAACGCCTCCCACCAAAAACGTAATGAGCAAAAAGAGAACCATTTCTAGGGAAAAAACCCAAGAGTCCATCTCTCCCAAAATGATCACTGCTCTGTTTGAGCTTTCATAGCCCACTGGGAATGATTCCTCCCTTGAATATGATTACTGCAGTTTCAGTTACGCGACAAGTTGTTTGTATAATTATTCTTTTTCCTGCAAAACACAAAAGCATACACACACACACGCACACACACACACACACACACACACACACACACACTACCATGGCCCTGAGTGGTGCCTGAGTATGGTAGCAGCTAAGGAAATGGGAGTTTGGGGAGTCCATGTAGTGCAATAGCCCTTGCTCTCAAGGGCTAATTAGTTACAGACCAATGTGGTTTTTATTTGAATAGAATGTATAGTCTTTAAAAATGGCAGAAGTACTTCAGAAAGAGTGTTGGCAAATCCTCTCATTTTATTCTTTCATTTTAGAAGCAAGGAAACTGAGGGTCAGAGTGGTACAGTAACTTTCCTTGGGTTACACAGTGCCAGATCCAGAGCTAGAAACCATGTCTCCTACTCTGTCAAATGTTGGGACATGGCAGATTTTCCCGGGGAAGGAGAAAGCAAGAAAACTGCGGTCGTGCTTTTTTCTTTTTAATCAATTTTTTAGAATGGCAAATTCGATTTAGAAATTTTTCTCTTCATGTTTGTATGTGGACTTTTGAATGTGACAAGCAGCAAGCAAGCCCTTCTGATCTGAACTCCTGGCTTTTCGATGGCTTCCATTGGCTTTGCTGGATGCTGTCACGCTGCTGAATAATCCCTTTTTTCAAAACCCATCATGCCGTAAAACAAATCCTTAGTCATTTCCATGGCTTGATTTAAATATATGTGTGGATGTACGTTATTTTTCCTTGCCTGCAAATATTGGCTCGTGTGTTTCAGCTTCACCTTCTCTTCATGCACCTAGCTCATTGAAATGTTTTTTTAAAAGAGGACGGGTTTTTTTAGGGTTAATAATTAGCAGATTTCTCATCCTCTGCCTTCCTCATTCTCCTTCTTTAGCTGGACAATACCTGATACCAACAGAATATAACAGTAACCTTTGCTATAGATCACCCAAGACCAGCTGCATTTGCGTCCAGATGTTAGCTACTGCAGACTAAGCTATTAAGTTAAAGTATAAATATAGTTTAACTGCTGTCCAACAGATGTGGTTTATTATCTCTGATTGTACTGTGAATCTTTCTCTAATACAGAAATTTTCATATGTGCTTGATGCAACTTTTATTTTAACAATGATTTTCCCCCAGCATTTAGTTTTTCTCACCACTATAAATCACCCAGTTGCAGAGTACGTTTTAGAATTCCATTCCAGGTGAACTGGCCTATTTCTATGGAATAGGAAATTCCACAGAAATTCTTATTCCTCCATAAAGGCAGCTGGTTCATTGGTAATTGTAATTGCTTTTGTAAAACATTTTCTTAATGAGTAAACAGTGACATCGATCGACATATTCTTACATCAACTTCTGATAACAGTCTTATTTCCTGTTTCAGTGTAGCAAAGAGAATAGGAAGAAGAAACTCAGGAAGCTGAGCTTTCATTGTCCTGGATTTGATTTGTGAACTCCATCACTGGAGTGTTTTGTGTAAAGCATCTATATTCAATTGCAATTTGTAAAGATCAGGGCATAGACTTCCTATGAGTTGAATGTCTGTTTATTTCTCTAGTGAGGTGCTGTGAGAAGGTCTTCATTTAGCTGTCAGTCCCCTTCTGTTGTGTTGACTTCTCTTCAGTGTGCTCCCTGACTGCTTGAAAACAGAATTGTCTGAACACAAGCAAACTTTATTGATCCATATTTCTGTTTGAAAGACCAGAGATTTGTAGAAGTAGGAGACTATTCTTTTTTTCCAGAAAGCTTACTACAGAAGAGGTTGGCTCATGGCATAGTAAATTTCTAAGACCAAATAATTGTTACATTCAGCATATATCATAAGTTTCATTTTGATGATTTATCTTATACATACAATTTTTTAAAACTGTACGTTTTTAATTCCATACAAACATTTCTTTTTAGCAGTGGTTCCCAATGAGTGCCCAGGACTGTTTCACTCTACCCTGGGAATAGTGACCCGGTCAGCACTAGGACATTTACTACCCATGTGAATTGACTGTAGGGCACACTATTCTAAAGCTCTTCTGGTCCTTAGGTTCCTGGGAGAGTAACTTATGTGAAATAAGAAATATTTGGGGTGGGGTGGGGGATCAGAACTAAAATGTTTGTTTTCCCATTGGTTTCTGACAAAGAGTTTTTTGAGATTCTCTTTTGAGATCCATAGGTGTCATGTAGTTGAGCAGTTGTGAGGATATAGTTAATTAAGCTGCATTAGAGCAAATATACACACTTGTTAAAACACTTAATTTGCCTCAATAATATTGATTACATGGCAGAAGTTTGTTTAAACTAAATGGTATCCCCCCCCCCCACTCTTACAGTCTTTGAAGGCAATCTGTATAATAGCTAATAGCCATCATCAGTTAAATATCATGTTAGTTATAAAGTAATGTCATAAGAATTGATTTGGACTTGGCAGTGGAGGAGAGCTCTCCCTTCAAAGCCGATGTAAATGATTAGCCAGAGTTTTAAGCAGAATCATGGTTCATATAAACTGTATATATTTTATAGACTTATAGCTGCTCTATAGTACATGAGTGCCCATTATATTAAAGAAAAACTCAGACAGTTAATTATGCAAAACATCATGTATGCAATTACCCAGCATTATTATGCATTTAACAGTTTTATTGATTTGTCAGTAGCACACTTACTGTATTTGGAGCTATAAACAAGAGATGCTCACCCCTAGATTGAAATAGTTCCAAGAAAACAAGCTAAGGATAAATTACATGACTATGTGCCTCTGCATCAGATTGAATCCTTAAATACAGAAACTGTCAACCATCATAATGTGCAACACATTGTGATATCACAGAATAGTTTCTTTTCCCATTAATAAAGTTTATCAACCAGGAAGCATAAGAAATCACCCAGCAATACCAACTGAAGCAACTGCAATTTCCTACATCTAAAATAGTCCGAATAACTTAAGGCAATCGGCGGTCACCTTTAGCTTGCACGGCACAGTGAAGTAGGATGCTGGTGTGTCTGCGGGCACTCGCAACACCTACGTACTTACAACACCCTCAGTCCTCATTAGTTTAATCACTCTTGTTCGTGCATTTCTCTCATCCTCTTTCTGGGCTTCCACTGCTGGAAATGAATCATCTCTATATACCTTCCGTATTTTAGGCTTCACAGCAAAAGTAAAGACATGTAGTTCTGTAGGTATCTCTCTATATGTCGCATTGGATGACCAAGCTCCTGGTTTACCAGGACTGAGGGTTCCCCAGAACCTGGGATTTCAGTGCTAAAACCAGGGTAGTTAATCAACCTAATGTCAGAACACAGTTGAATCAGAAAGGAACACTGAACTCTAGAACCCTAAAAACAGATAGGGTTTCAGGGAGTTCCCAATAAGCTTTAATCATTAGGTATGAAGTTCATTCATTGGGCACTTTCCTTTCAGTAACTAGCCAGAAATCAGTTGAAAGTCTCTTGTTGATTTACCTAAATTTTCTTTTGTGGTGCAGTGGACTACCTTTTACCAAGTTGGGAGAGCTTTCAGTGCTGATTTGTTTTTAGGGGACAGCCCCTTGTCTCCACACTACATAGCTATACATCTTTTTGGCAACTCAGGCACCAACTTTGGGGGTAGCTGTTTCCTTACTCTTGTTCTTGATAGAGTAAATTAGAAAGAGTCTTTTGGACTAAATTCATCGGTAATTTGGTCAAAGAATCAAGCAGCAGCATTATTAAATGATTATGATCCTGTTATGCAGAAATCTGTTCTATTAGATAGGCCTCAATGTTTATTAGAGAAAGCCTTAAAATTATATATGTGTGTGTGCATATGTGTGCCCATGCGTTTTTATCTCTCTAAGCATGTGGGTCAGGATTTACAATTCTTCCTTTACAATTAATAATCTCCTTCCGTTAGGTTAACCAGGCAGACCTTAAGATTTTTCTTATTAAAAGAAAAAATCCTTTCTCTTCTTTCCCCAACTAAGCCAGTGTACCTTAATGCAATGATGATATGTTAGACCCAGCAGTTGTCAAAGCATCGTATTACTGTGATGCCATAATGACACCCTGTCTCTGTAAAGTAGTCATGTTTTCTCAAATCACACGTTGCACCGTTGATTTCTGACATGACACTTCATTCGGTTGCTTTCCCTTTCTTCAGCATCACCATTCTCTGACAATAGCAGCTGGTGCCCATTTTGTTACTAAGTGATTCACATTTTGCCACTTTACGAGAGTGCAATTAGTTGAAGCAGGGGGAAAAAAAGCTCATTGTAAAGTAGCGTGCTTGAAGTTGTAACTCAGGCTGCCATGGGAGCTGCTGGGGTCGTGGGCTCTGAAGCCTGGACTTCTGGGAGCTGCAGCATTAGGAGATTTTCTTCTAAAAGCATTAAACACACACACACACACACACACACACACAGCACACAAAACTATAGGCTACGAAAAGCTTTTTATTTTATAAGCAAAATATTTAAATATTTAATCTGATTATTTCAGAAGGTAGAAAATCAATCAATCCCTGTAGATTCATTTCTGTTTTGAATAGATGGTAATTCAGTAGCGGGACTTGATAACCTTCCTTTCCAACCCTGAAATTCTGTGATTCAGTGAGAGGAGATGAGGACTCTTATCTCACTGTATTTGTGAGCTTGTCTCTGAATTTCTTGCTTTAGTGTTGCTTTCTTTTTTTAAATTTAATTTAATTTAATTTTTATTTTTATTTTGGTAGTGACCAGGTCTCGCTATTTTGCCCAGGCTGGTCTCGAACTCCCAGGCTTACACAATCCTATCGTCTCAGCCTTCTGAAGTACATGAACCACTGTGCTGGACTGTTTCAGTATTTCCATTAAAAAATATTAGGAACAAATTTTTAAAGTATTTGGAATTTATAACAATGATGGATACCTTTTCAGGCCCTCAAGGATGACAAAAAAGAAAAGAAAATGGTGACTTCTTTAGCTGATGTTTATTAGGCCTATGAAGGTGTCTACCACTGGTATAGATGAAATACAAGTTTCAGAAGATTTTGCCTTAGTGTATAACAATCAGGAAGGTCTAAGAGGACCCGTACAACACACATTTCTTATGATAATTTTATGCACCCAATTCCCCATTTATTTTCCCATTGTTTAAAGTGGGGAAATAAAGGAGCAAATACATTTAAGTTCTGTGTAAAATTCGCATGATAAAAAACAGCTGCTTGTTAAGAACTTATATTTTGATGACAGGGTTAAGGGTTAATAATGTGTAACCATATGGAATGCTATTGTTATACTAGCATTTAACAAATAAAAGTATTGGCTAAGCTTAAGTCCCCTCTTCAAAGTGTAGACACTTCAAAGTGTCCACTCTGGACATCTACATATACATGCGGAAATTCAAACTTATGGAAATTGATTCAGGATCACACAGTTTTTACCTGGATCTAGGTAGAATCTCTGAACACAATTAAGCTTGATAGTTACAATGTGAACTGAACATTAACTTACAGATTATCTTCTTGTTTCCCCTGCAGCAGCAACATTGATTCTTATTCTTTTCTTCTCTCACTTTCTCTCTATATATGCACAATATTCGCACAGTTAATTAACTTTCAAAAATTATGTCTTTCAATAATCCAAAAACTAAGAAGTTTTATTTGCCAGATCATTAGTATCTAACACCAAAGGTAATTTTTACCCTTGCTGACCCTTTAGGCAGGGCTAGGATACAAGTTTCTATGTATGATAATCAGAATTATTTGAGGCTGTATCTCAAACTGTGTTGGAAATGCTTTCTAGTGCACTGAAATTTCAGAAAGGCTGCTAAATTCCTCAAATGTAGTGGCTCACATAGAAACTAGATGTTATTCTTGACATCATTATTTCCCTCTCCAGTTTATACTCAGGTTGTTTTCGGGGATTTCTGGAAAGTAGCTTGTCCTGCTGCTTTGTCCTTCTCATCATTTCCCTTAAAATAATAAAGCAAAAGTAACCGTACTAAGGCTTTAAAATAAATATTTCCCTCATATTTCGGCACATGTTATTTCTATTCATAATTCTTAACTAAATTTAGATTTTTATTAATCCAATGTGACTTAAAATTTCTACATTAACAGCACAATGTGGAATTGGGCTTATTCTCTTTGGCTACAGATAAAGCCATCATCTTGAAAATGGCTCTTTCTGACAAAAAGGTGTTCTTTTGAAATAAAGTCTTATTCACCACATTCCTCTTAGAGTTAATGTGAATTTTAGTGCCTCTAATTTTAGATTGAAGTGAAGTCTAGAATAAAACCCACCAGCTGACAATTGAATTTATAGATAGTTGTGAATATTTCAGGCTTGAATAATAGAGCTGTAGAATTTCAGAGACAGAGAGGGAGAGAATTAAGACTCGCTGTAGTTTTAGGTTATAATGTAATGGTGTCTAGGAAGTGTTCAGCGTAATGAGCTAAGTAGTAATTAGGAGACAACTGTGTTCTTTCAGAGATTCTGTTTAGGTGTCACTCCAAATCCTGGGTAGGGCGACTCAATAGGGCCAACCTGCAGCTGGCATGGTGGCCCCTTCAGCCCCATTCCACTTATGGGTGAGCTGTGGATGTCATTGCTGAGAAATAAAAGCAGTAGACCTCTGTGTGCCACCTCTACCCTGCTTGCTTGCCTTTTTTTTTTTTCTAAGTGAGTAAATATTGTTAAAAACTCTTTGTTGGCTTTGAGACACTTCTGCTTTGGACTTTGAAGTCAGACCTGAGTTCGGATTCCCAGCTCCACACTGCTTTCTAGTCGTATAACCTTCAGCAAGTTTTAGAAGGTGTAAGGTTCGCTTTCCTAAGGAGTAGTACCTCCCTTACCAGGCCGTCTTTGGGGATTAAATGAGGTAATATTGGTAAAGTGCTCAGCTCCATGCCTGGCACATATTGGGCACTTGATAGATGGCAGTTGTGACTTTTATTATTTCCACTGAGCAAAAGGTATTAGTGAAGGAAACAGTTCACGTCAGGGAAAAAACACGCACAGCCTACAGCACAAATGTAGTTTGTTCACTTTCATTTATGACTGATGTGGCCAGATCATGTTTAGGGGAAGATATTGCCACTCTTCCAAGGGCTTCCCTGGCAGCATGTACCTCCTGAATTTCTTCGCTTCCATCCGGGTTATTGCCAAGTTATGGACTGAGATTTTTGGATGAGGCAACTGGCTGGAGAGTCCCTATTTTTCAGGGACTTTAACGACATGCATTTGGCACATCAACATGTGGTGGTGACTTAGCAAATAACTGTTCCATACATGAAAGGATAATTTCTGGTCTTGTTTCTTAAATCAAGAGTTCTGAACATTTTAGAAGTCCATGAGGAAAAGCCTGAAAGAAAATTGGGGTGAAAGTGACTAGAGAAGACACAGGAAAAGAGAGAGGGGGAAAAAAGAAGGCCTGAAGAAAATGTGGTATGTTTCACCATCAATCAGCTCCAAGCAAGTCTTCTCTGGAAGAAAAAAAAAATTAAAAGATAGCGCTTTACTGGCAGATGGTGAAAGAGTTAATTGTCATAGCTGTGAGAAATTCAGTGCCAGAAAGAGGAAAGGGGAGCAACCATGGTTTAGTACCCTAATAACTTCTAACTCTAGTCTAAGATCATAATGTATGTGCGAGCAGTCCAGTAATTATAAGGTAATAAGTGAAGTGGTGGTGTAAGTGCTCTAAATTAAAAGGAATTCGCAGGGCTGCTGTAAGTCAGCGCCGACCCGCTTTCTTTCAAACGTTGACTTGAGGAAAGTGCTTAGCCCAGAGTGCAAGCAGGGAGACAAGGAGAGCGATCTATTAATTACAACACTCATTAACAGTGACGGGTACAAGGCAGCAGATGCAGGAGGGAGAGGACGCCGTAGTTCAGGCTGGCGAGGGGGATATATTTTTTTCTCTCGCTAGTTCTTGAGGAAAGGACAACACAAGTAGGTGGGCGAAAGCAAGAAGATATTTTGGTGGCGTTCTCCTTCCTATGTGCTTTCTTCACATTCTGATATTGCTTGACTTTAGAAAGCTGAGCATTTGCAAAGAGAAATATCTTTGTAAAGAGGCAAATTCTTGCCTTAATGCTTTGCTCTTGAGACTATCTTCTTGGAACAGTTAAGTGAACGTTCCCGATAGAAGATTCCTTATTTTCCTCTATTTTAAAGGAACAGAATGACAGGGGAAGGAGGACCTGGAGGAGAGCCTGAAATTTGTGTGATGATAAAATATTATTAGATTTATAGCAAAAGAGATGATTGCATCTCTTTGGTTATCCTATGACTACTCCCCCAAATTCTTGTGAATGACCATTATCCAGTAGAATTCCCATAAATCAACTTTCCACTGGGAAGCAATTATCTAAGTCTCTTTCTCAACTGTCACCTCTTCTTTCTATAGTGGGCTCTCAGAAGGTTCTTTAGAGACTTTACTAAAAGGGGTTTTGCACTATGGCTAAGCAGAAAGAAAATAGGACCAATTATATCTTTTCATCTAATTACCTTTCCAGAAATCCAATCACTTATGGCCTCAATAAAGAAAGAGAGGTGATGTGTTTCTTCTTGATAAGAGAAATAGTTTGTCAGATCAGATGCTTCATCATATTTCCTTTTAGGAATTACTTTTTTTTGTCATTAAGTAGAAATGTGTCTTGCTTTTTAATTTAAAAATTGTTTAAATTTTTATTTTAGATTCAGGGGGTACACATGCATGTTCATTACATGGACAAATTGTATAGTGGTGCAGAATGGGTCCCAGGTGGTCCATTCCCCAGATAGTAAACATTTTACCCTTTAGGTAATTTTTGAACCCTATGATGTTAAAAGATAAAAAACAAAGGGGGAAAGGACCATCCAAATCTCTCTCTCTCTCTCTCTCTCTCTCTCTCTCTCTTTAAGGACAAAATTGGATACATTTCTACTTTACTGAATATAAAGTACAGTATCAGATTTATGGACTCATAAGTATACTAAAGGCTCAAATGTTTTTTACTGATTCATCTCTTAAGCAATGACAAATCACACACACAAAAAAGCAGATGCACATATTTATTAATCAATGCTGGTGATCATCCACTAAGTTTTGTGAGCTCTAGGAAATAATCCTTAAGGATTGGCTGGAATTTTATACTTTATGCCTCTCTATATTGCTAAATGGCTATGAAGTAGAGCAATTTAAATACAGAAACAAAGTGATTGAGGATATATTCCCTATGTGTTTTAGTCAGATCAATAAAAGACACAGTTATGCTTATGGAAGCGTGCTGACAAACAGTAATTACAGAGCTGAGGATCATCTGTTCAGCCTTGAAAGTAAAAGTTTGATTCTGCTCGTAATAAAATGATTTTAGCATCAGAATATGAAGGAAAGGTAGAGTGAGGATAAATGCAATTTTAGAAATGATACAGACTTTGCAAATTACCACCTCTTCCATTGATAAATTTAGAATCTAGAGACTTGATTTAGTTATTGACAGTGGTTCTCCAAGAGAAAGGTAAAATTGGACTCTTTAGAGCTTTTGTTTATGGCCTGTCTGGGCACTTTGATGTAGCCCTGTCATGCCCTTATGCTGATTACCTTCTTGTAGAACAAGAAATATTGACTAGAGAATGAATGATGTGTGGTCCCTAGCCCTTTGGAAGCACTCTCAAAAAGTAATGTCTTTAACATATGAGTTCTTCTGGGTTTTTTTCTCTTCTTTTATTTTTCCCTTTCACTCTATTTTTTTACCATCTCTTTCTTTCTACATCTTTTGTTCTCTATGTTTGACACTCTCTTCTTCTCTTTCTCTCTCTGTTTGTATCTCCCTCAATCTCAGGCTTCTCTGCAGAATGTCAAACAAAGATCGACACATTGATTCCAGCTGTTCGTCCTTCATCAAGACGGAACCCTCCAGCCCAGCCTCCCTGACGGACAGCGTCAACCACCACAGCCCTGGTGGCTCTTCAGACGCCAGTGGGAGCTACAGTTCAACCATGAATGGCCATCAGAATGGACTTGACTCACCACCTCTCTACCCTTCTGCTCCTATCCTGGGCGGTAGTGGGCCTGTCAGGAAACTGTATGATGACTGCTCCAGCACCATTGTTGAAGATCCCCAGACGAAGTGTGAATACATGCTCAACTCGATGCCCAAGAGACTGTGTTTAGTCTGTGGTGACATCGCTTCTGGGTACCACTATGGGGTAGCATCATGTGAAGCCTGCAAGGCATTCTTCAAGAGGACAATTCAAGGTTAGTGTTGGATTTGGGAATCCCTTACCACCTTCCAACCTCACATAATAGTTTTGGTTTTCCTACTTATCCTCATGGATCAAGTCTCACAATCTTAAGTCTATCTTGAGTAGAAAATAGAAATAAATTAAAATTAATAGTGGGAGATTTATAGAATAAACTTCCCCAGCTATACTCCCTATCCATTAATTCTCCTTTCACTATTAAGCTCTAATGATGCAATGATAATAAGCTTTGGGTGGCATGTAAAAGAGCATAGCTATTATTAGAGCAGTGTCAGTCTGCATAGCAACTGAACAAATGCACACTGGATTAACAGTACTTTTTACTCCTTTAGTTCTTACAGATGCATGGAACTAATACATACGTTGGACCAGTGGTTCTCAAACTTGAGTGTACATTAAAATCACCCGGGAATCTTGTAAAAATGCAGATTACTAGGTCCTGCTTCCAGAGTTTCTGATTCATTAGATCTGAGGTAGAAGCTTGAGAATTTATATTTCTAACAGGTTTCCAGGGGATGCTGATGCTGCCAGTCGAGTCCCATACTTTGAGAGCCATGACTCTATACAAAATTAATTATCTGCTCATCTTCCTTCTTTCCCTATGGTTTGATATACTTTCCCTACCTTTCGAATGAATTTGTATAAAAAGACTTCCAAATGATACCAATAAAATTGTATTTACTTATAAAATATACCCGAACGTATAATAGTGATACATATCCAAGCCTTTACAGATTTCCAGATTTGTAAATAACATTATTTCCCACATAGAATGTAAAAAAATACGACTGAAATTTGTATGTGCCCTTTTAAAGTCAACAAATACAAAACTCAGCTCATTTCACTTTACTTATTTATTTATTTATTTGACATTTCTTTTTCTTTTTCTTCCTCGACTATTCAGCAAAATCAGCTGGTTTTAAAAGCTGTAGACATATATTCTGGCAGAAAATTGGTTTTCACTTTTTTAGATTCCTTGTGATACATCTTTGAAGAAAATGGGGAAGGAAAGAATAATTATTTGTTGAGGATCCAAAACATACCAATGATTTCTGCTCATTGATTTACAAAATAATTCTTGTTAATAACCAGTTATAGACACAAAATCTGTCTCCCCACATATCAGTGGCTCTCAAGCTTGTCAGCTTGTTGGAATCACCTGGAGACTTTTTAAAAAATCAAATGACAAAGCTCATGCCCCCAAATTCTAAATTAATTGTTCTTGAGTGGAGCCAGGGCAAGGGGAAATTTTGAAAGTTTTCTAGATGATGCTTAATGTAAAGCCAAGGCTAAGACCTGCTGCACTATTCCTCTACAACTGTGGATCTCGAAGTGTGTTGACTGTACCAGCAGTATCAGCATCACCTGGGCTTTTGTTGGAAATGCAATTCCCAGGCCTCTTTCTATGTTAACTCAATCAGAATCTCCGGCAGTGGGCCTAGCAATCTGTATTTTTTACAAAGCCCTTGAGGTGATTCTGATGCTCATTCAAGTTTGAGAACCACAGTTCTACACCATGTTGCTATAGATGTACCATTGGCAATTGCCCATTGGCATCGAATGGTCCCCTGTTAGACAGAACTGGATACAATTTACTTGGACCCTTACTAACTTTGTGATGTACTCGCTTTTAAAGTACAAAAGAGGTAATGTTTTTTACGTTCTATTCCTTTTAACTATTTTAACAAAAAATGATTCTGAAACCCTTCTGTGCATGTAGAGTTGTATCCCACCCTTGCCTTGTGAGAGTGTCTGGCAGTGCAACTCAAGTCAGGTGCCCTGAAGATTTTCCTGACTATCCTTAGTGGAATAGGGAGTGCCATCTCCCTCTTGCTTTCTTATTGTCTGTTACTTAGCTTCCCTGATCTGTGGCTGATGAGAACACAGTTAACGAGTTTACTTAAATTGCACAGTATCTTATGATGATAACTCTTACATAATAGAGTGAATATTTAAGCTTAAGCTTTGTATAGCTTTTCATAGTTTCAATTGAAAAACATAAAACCAAGTTGGTGTGCAGTATAGATGAACTCCCTAAATATTTTAAAGCTGTGTCTTCATATCATTTGGCTCACTGTTGATATATTTTATTAGTGTTTTCTTATAAAAGCCTTTCATCTACTGGATCTTTATTTTCATTGTCTTCATCTATAAATTGAAGGCATTAATACCTACTTCTTGGAATGCATAAGAATATGAAATACAAAACCACACATAAAGTAAGTTAAATGGTTGTCTATGCACAAGGATTTGTGTCACCTTTGGGCATTTGAAAATTCTCTTCAGCCTATTAACTAACATTGCAAAACTCGAGAATGAATACATACCTCAAGTCTTCAGGTTACTACCAGTCATTGTTCAACCGTGTTATGATCCTTACGGTTACAGAATGTATATAGAATTTAATCTGTTAATAATTTGATTTTGTTAACTCGATTTACACAACTCTGGGTCTAACTATGCAAAGATAAGCAAATGTTTTGGGATAAATTGACAAGTACTGTGTGTGCTGATGTAAGCAAGAGGTTCTCAATGTGAAAACCACTCCCATTTACTCAACAAATATTTGCTGAGAACCTACCGTGAGTCAGGCAGTAGGCTGGAGTTTCATTTTATCAACATTTTATTAAAAGTTTGTTCTCAAAGGTTGTGAATTGAGACGAATTTCTCCAACAAATGTCTCCTGCCTTGGGGAAATGCCGGATTTTTAGGATGGGGGCGACTAAACTCTTAGGTCTTCAGTATCTTTTGTAAAGATAGAACAACCGTGTGAAAAATTTTCCTGACAGTTATCTAAAAAATTTATATAGCTTAGTTATTAATACCTGTGTAATAGTTATTTACTGAGAAACCATTAGATTAGAACAATTGGAAGTCTGTGCGTGATTATTCTTTAGGATACTGAAATGCTACTAAAAGCCTCACAGAGCAAAGCACATGGTGGTTCCTGGCATTGATGTATGTGCTCAGTTTTACTCCATATTGGAGAGAGCAAGTTTCAAGCATTTTGAGCAGGAGACAGAGATGTCACTGTCCAGATTAGCACTCTGGACTTGCCCACCTGGCTGTGCTTGTAGCTGGCAGCTGGGCAGCACTCAGTGAGGCTACCCTGCTAGCTACATCATCAGGCATCACACTGTGGTGCTTACTTAGCCCCAAAAAGGCAGTGAGGCAAATAAAGGGATTAAATTGTGAAAGTATAATGTAATAATTAGGGCGGTAATTATAAGGAAGATTGGAACAGCCCCTCCTTTCTGTGGCCAAATACAGTAGTGATAGTGGTTGAACTCCAAAGATGTTGAGAGTGGCCCAGACTCGTTCCAAAGCCGCCTTAGCATCCATTGCTATGCCTTCAGGCAGCATTGCAGCCAAACTCTCCTTGTCAGTTAGTAGTCTTTCCCTCCCCTCCTTTAAAGCTCTCCAGGGAATAAGAAGAGATTATGAAACTCCCCTTGAGAACAAGTCTTTCTACAGATGTAGAACCCTGATGGCCAGGACATTATGTAAGTGTGACTCCTGCCTCATAAGGGCCTGGTTCTGCTCTCATTGGCTTAAGGGACGTTTGCATCCAGAGGCATATACATGGACAATATTGCCTCTTTGGAATCTTTATTTTTAATATGATAATTTATTTTTAGGATTGACTATCCAATGTGTAATAAATATATACATTTTAAAAAGTTGGGTAAAATACTTCTTAAATCTGGAACCAAAAGCACATATATTCAGAGCATAGCTTGAGAAAAATAATGTGAATTGTTCTTTTCAAAGCTGAATGTAGTTATTTCTGTTGTGAAAGGCAATTAATCATAGATTTCAGTGAAAGTCAACCAGAAAGGCATATTTTATTTATTGACCATTTCCAAGTTATCATTGAAAAACTATTGAATTAGGTCACTACTTAGGTAGAAGTCAAGGTTTTTTGTGTGTGTGTTTTTGTTTGCTGACTCAACACTTTTTAGAGAACTTTGACAGTTCTTCCCTGTCTTTCGATAAAGTTACAATGGCAGCAATGATTTTATTATCATTTTCTAGGCATATTAATTTTTTGGATGTGATATTGTTATTCTTCTGATTTTTCTTCCAATTCCAGTTTTGGCCTCAATTCATAAATGAATGGGGACTTTTTTTTGGATATTCTCATTAAGACTCTTGTTAAGGAGGCAGGAGAAGGAAAATAGCCTTATTCTCAAAAATGGTCAACACATATTTCATTACTTGATACATAAAATACTAGCCCTCTGAAGTTTTTATTTCTATATAAGCATAAGGAAAATAGTTTAGTATTTTTTTTCATTGTGTAGATAATATAGCCATTACAACTGTTCATTCTAGTGCTGGAGATAAGGCATTCATCTTTCTCCCACTTTTGTTGTTGTTGTTGTTGGAGTCCAACTCTGTTGCCAAGGCTCTTATGCAGTGGCACGCACACGGCTACCGCAGCCTCACTTGCTGGGCTCAGGCAATCCTTCTACCTCAGCCTCCCAAATAGCTGGGACTATAGACTTGCACCACCATGTCCAGCTAATTTTTTTTATTTATTGTAGAGATGAGATCTCGCCAAATTGCCCAGGCTGGTCTCACATCCCTGGGCTCAGGCAACCCTCTTGCCTCTGCTTCCCAAAGTGCCGGGATTACAGGTGTGAGCCACTGTACCCAGCCTTTTCCCACATTTAAAAATAGGAAATTATAGATTTTAAAATGTGGGACTTAAAAAAACATATTCATTAGAGCATGGGTTTTAGGTTTATATGAAGCCAGGCCCAAGTCTCAGCCATTTACCAGCTGTGAGAAGTTAGCCTTCCTGAGCCTTCGTTTTCCGGGTGATGAGGGTTAAATGAAAGCATGTATGTCAGAGTGCCTGACCCATAGAAAGTGTTCAATAAATTATTAAATTTGGTGGATATTGGGACTAGGATTGGGAGACTCAGGCATTGGATGGTTCAAATAACCTAGCACAAAGAGTTGTCCTTGATCTTGAAGCTATTCTAGAAGGATACAGATGTAACCTTCCTGAGCTCACAGCTATCTACTCTTAAGAGGGTTTGATAATGAACCCTCTCTCCCTATAGCCATTTCTCATCGATGGGGTCCTTTTATGCTAGGAGGTGTTTAGGTGGACTGCCTGGAAATTTGCTTAGTTTTATTTAGTTTATGGTGATTAATGAGCCTGTTTTCCCTGTGAATATAGATGGGAAACTGGGTAAATCAAAAAGCAAGCCTGAATCTTGGAACTTGCATAAAACATCAGATTCCCAGTTAAGTGTCACATGTGAGGTTTAGGTGGTGAAGAAGAGGATGTCTTTGCAGTGTGAGATGTAGGAGTAGCCATTATGATAACTAAGTATACTCTTAACACTGAGGGACCTGGGACAGGAGTAAACGCCTCCATACTTTATATGTAACTATGCCAAAATTATAAATCAGTATAAACTGCTAAGTGAAATATGTTGTAGTCTCTTATATGACCAAATATACCTTCATAACTGCCTGGGAAGCTAGCTTTTTATTTTTCAGTCTTAGACTCCTAGGTGTTTTGTGTCAGAGAGAGGCAGTACAAGGAGCGTGGTCTTAGCCTAAAAGCAACTTCTACTCTCTTTTCACCCATCTACCTCCCCATCTTGTCTTGTACATAGTGTGGACACCCCTGTCCACACATCTAAGGCCCAACAATCCCTTCCTAACAGCTGTCCCTTGACCATACACAGGTCTCATGATGTGTATACCAGCAGGACAGTTTAGTTCATTCCAGCTTCCAGAGGATGAACCCAGGAGAGAGACCTTCTCAGGCCCTGGAATGGGCTTGTGGTGATTTAATCAGAGAATTTGAGGGTCATGGGTACTCAAAATCATGGGGTGCACAAAGGATGGTCACAGCTGGGCTTGTCCCCTTAGCATTTCTATAGATGCCTTCTAAAGCCCAGGGCCTTCAACCAGGGGCTTTTCTTGTCTAGGTCTAAAGGCGGCATTAGTAGGACCCTAATCTCACGTTAAATATGGGGCATACAAGATTATGCATTTGCCTGCAAGCCATATGCTAAAGGCATATAGGCATAACCCTTGGATTTGATGCTACCAACTTCTTTTCTATACCTCGAATTGCCTTCCTGAAACTGGCAGTATAGTCCTAGAGGATATTTTCTGGGTGTGGTATTTTCTTTGCCATTATGTGTCATTTCAGTCTTAAAATATTTGCAGCAGTGGAGGAAATAAGAATTTACAAATTGAGTGTCTGTACACCATATGAACCTTCCAAAGGAAAATGATAAAATGTTTTCTATTTAAATTAAATAGTGTCCAGAGAAAATGACTACCCCTGTTTTATAGTAAATGGCAGCTTTAAAACTCTAATATGTTCAAAAGTAAAATCCAGAATAATATGGAAATGTCTAAATTGACTTAATGAATCTCAGTGATTATTAGTTTAAATGCAGTTATTACATTAAATATAGAAGTAATATTTTCAAAGAAATTCTATAATTCATTTGCTTTAACTCACAACTCGCTTTTGTTGTAAGTTAATTGACTTTTCCATTTTTTCTTGCATTTGATGCCAACTTAGTGAGTTTTTGAAATGCATTTATGTTGCCAAATTATAAATAACAAACATTATTCTACCCTTGCTATTTTAGTAGTTAGGTTCAGTGTTTGTTTTAATAGGAAAAGTTAATATTGTAGACTTTCTTTTTTGCTGGAGAAAGATGTATTATGTGACTGAGTGTCCTAAAACAGTGTAAT
Source organism: Tarsius wallacei (assembly GCA_963574415.1). Lineage (NCBI taxonomy): Eukaryota > Metazoa > Chordata > Mammalia > Primates > Tarsiidae > Tarsius > Tarsius wallacei. The sequence continues at coordinate 22,760 of CAUYQG010073132.1, read as the reverse complement.
TTACAGTTTTATTTCTCTTGGTTTTGACTTAGTGGAACCGCTTCTTGGATATATGGATTGTGATTTCTTTTCCATGGTTTGTTCTGACATCTAAGAATTCACCTAAATTGTCATAATTCTGAAGTTGTTGAAGAGCTACTGATCAGCAGGCTTTTTCTAATAAAAGACCAGAGAGTATTTTAGATAGCTTACATATCATAGGATATCAAATATCTTGGGATCTGTGTACCACATGCCTTCTCTGTCCAGTCTTTGCTTTGTTTTTCAAGCTGTTTAAAAATACAAAAAACACCCTGAGCTTGGGGACATACAAAAACACGCCTAGGAATGGATTTGACATGCTGACCACAGTTTGGGTAAAGTATAAACCAGAACAGCCTCTTTATCTTCCTTGTAGGCAACATTGATTAACAAGATTTTTACTCCAGAGGATTTCCTGGGCAGTCTTGCATCCATATAATTTATTTAAACTGAAACCAAATTCTCTATTGTGATTTTTTTAGTTTGCTATTTCCCTTTTTATGATTTTTTTTCTTTTACTTCTTCAGGGATCAGAATGTTCTCTTCTCTTTTCTCTGTTTGCATATTTTAAGCCTGTTTGAACTACACATCTGTGAGTGCTATGACATATATGTGTATGTATTGGCTAACTAATCAGAAAACAGAAGCATCATAAATTAAGATAAAGTAACAGTGGTGAAAAAAAACTGGATCTTTGGGTTGTATAAAATCAGAGTGATTATTTTAGGAGATTATATTGTGTGGTTGGTCTTTGATCAAGGAGAGGAAATTAGAAGAAAATGTAATGATCCTCATTCTATTTTTATCCTTCAGATATTAGAAACTCAGATTTACAGACATTAGAATCTCTGGCATCATTTACATGCTTATTAAACATATAGTGTTATGTTACTATGTTCTGAAAGTCATTTTAAAATTGGCACATCATTTTAACTTTTGACTCATAGAGGTATGTTTTCCAATTGGTTAAGACTGTATAAGAGCTTATCCATGTAAGGGGTGTATGCCAATGGCATTCAGGGAAGAAATGAATTTGCAATAAAACTTTTAATGCATGTTAAAATGCCCAACTCTCGCTCAGTGTCAAATTAGACAAACAATTCACTTTCCTAGCAATACATATGCAAAATGGGTAACCCTCTCTCCTACTGTCTGTTACTTCACAGTGATTGGGAAGAAGTAATAGTATGTGTTTTATATTCCTCTGGTAATATTACATTATGTTGATTTATATTTATTTTAATGGCTAGGCATAGTAGCTCATGCCTGTAATTCTAGCACTTTGGGAGGCTGAGGCTAGAGGATCGCTTGAGGCCAGGAGTTTAAGACTAGCCTGGACAGCATAGTGAGGCCTTGTCACTACAAAAAATGGAAAAATAAAAAATAACTGGGCATGGTGGTATACGCTTGAAATCTTAGCTACTCAGGAGGTTGAGGAGGGAAGATTGCGTGAGCCCAGGAATGTGAGACTGCAGTGAGCTATGGTCACACTACTATACTCCAGCCTGGGTAACAAAGAGATCTTGTCTCTAAACATAAAACAAAAAAAAATTAGATAAAACATTTTGTAGTAGCAGTATCACTAATTCATGATAGTTACTATTCATTAAAGGACAAACTTTTTTTATAATTTTAAAACATTTCTATTTTTATACTTTGACTGAACTTACAATATATCTATAATATAAGCATGTAATTTGTTGATTCTACTATGATAGGGCCTATCTTACAGAATCCGAAAGACAAGGATATTATCCTAGAAGCAATTATTTTTATATATGCTTATTTAATCAGAACCTATACTCTTATTTATTTATTTATTTATTTGAGTTGGAGTCTCACTATCGCTCAGACTGGAGTGCGGTGGCTGCTCCCGGCCACCGCAGCCTCAACCTGCTGGGCTCCGGCGATCCTTCCGCCTCAGCCTTCCAATCAGCTGGAACTACAGGCGCGTGCTACCACGCCCGGCTAATTTTTGATTTATTGTAGAGATGAGGTCTCGCCAAGTTGCCCAGGCAGGTCTTGAACCTGCAGGCTCAGGCAATCCACTCACCTCAGCCTCCCAAAGGCGCGGGATTACGGGCTGAGCCACTGAGCCCGGCAGAACCTATACTCTTATTTATTTTTATTTTTATTTTTGGTAAAACCCTCTGTACTCAGAAAATAAAATCAATTCCCCACGGTCCACTTAAACCAGTGTTCTCAGGAACAGCAGCTTGGAAGAAAGCTGCTCTTCCGGTGCTGATTGCAGGTGGAGCTGACATAAGACCTGGTGCCCTCTCTGGTTCCAGTGTGGTAGCATCCCTTACCCTAACCCACCTGGTCCACTCAGACTCACTCTCTTCTGGAAATTGTATTGCCATTTTTTCCAAGGATTTTGTTAATAATTCTCTTTTCTTAGCTTGCCCAACCCGTAACCTGTCAAGTCCATAAGTTCTTCCAGCAGGTAACTGTTAAGAAGGAAGTGTGTGTTGTTTATATATTACAGTCTGAGTGACTTTGCAGATCACTTACCAATGAATTATCATAAAAAATCCCATTGACTTTCCTGCCTTTTTGCAAAATGGAATTTTACATTTGTGAGGCGACTTCTTAGGAACTGGGGTGTGGCTGGTTTTTGCCTAAAGATCACTGGACTTTCCCCTGAAGACATGCCATCCATGATCTGTATTATCTGATGACAATTTGTTTTGATGAAGGTACTGGAGGCTGTTCTTTGATTACAAGATAAACTCCCAAACAAAGGCCTCAGTGACTCTCTAAACATTCTAATAGCTTTCCCTCATTCCTTCTTGCTCTCCCTTATCCCAGAGCCAAGTCATGACAAATAAGGCAGCTTTGTTCAGACCTTGTGAGAATAGCCCTACAGAGCCATATATTAAATGCTTGAGTACAAAATAGTAGGAATTGTGCTTTATATATCTTTTTAAAAATTCATGTTTACATACATATATTAAAATAATTATACCTTAAAAGTCATTCCTCCAACCAACTCAGAATTGGTGATGACTAAAGCTAGTTGGAGTAGATTAAAGAATGTTCACCCTAAATGTAGAAAAGAAAAAAAAAATGAGTTATGAGAGTTGTGTTGTCAGGAGTTTCTATTAATGTGATTAATGTGGGTCACTTTTGTTTGGTAATTAGTGGTCGGAGTATATGGCTCAATGGGATTTGCTAAATTCCCGAGGAAAGGAAACATTAGTTCTTGTTAAAAGTCAAGCTGTAAAGGCCGGGCCCAGTGACTCAAGTCTATAATCCCAGTACTTTGAGAGGCTGAGGTAAGAGGATTGCCTGAGTCCATGGGTTCGAGACCAACCTGGGCAACATGGAGAGATCTCATCTCCACAATAAATCAAAAAATTAACCGAGTGTGGTGGCGCATGCCTGTAGTCCCAGCTACTTGGAAGGCTGAGATGGAAGCATTGCGTGAGTCCATCAAGTCAAGGCTGTGGTAGCCGTGAGCATGCCACCGTACTCCAGCCTGGGTGACAGAGTGAGACTCTGACTCAAAAAAAAAAAGTCAAGCTATGGAAGCTGTTAGACAAGTTGTGAGGTATGGCAGGGTGGGGCTTAGAATTTTGGCATGAATAAATGGAATGGGTCAGGCTGTTTTTTCTTTATTTGGCAAAGCCCAGGGCAGTGATTCATTATTCTGATAGATTATTTGATAAACTTAGATAATATCTTAGAAGTTATAAAGTATAATAACTCACTTGAGTTGTAATCTACATTAATTCACCTGCTTTTAAAGTTACTGATAATTTCAACAATGTGAAGGCCTAGTCATTGGAGCTTACTTATATAATTTTAAGTTTCATATTAAAGCAAAATTAGGTGCAGGGTGCTGGTGAGGTATTTTAGTGTTTATACTTATTGTATTTTCTTAACTTTTTTCTTCTTAATTTCTCTATTTTGTAGGAAGTGTTTATACTTTTTTTGGAAGTGTTTATACTTAAAAGTAAATATAAATTTCTGGTTAAAAGAAAATATGCTTAAACTTAAAAAAATGTTGTTGTGGTAATAACACAACATAAAATTTACCATCTGAACCATTTGAAGTATGTAGTAGTATATGTACATAATTGTGTAATAGTTCACCAGGATTTCATCTCACCAAACTGAAACCCTATACTCCTTAAACAACTCCATCATTCTATGTTTCTTTGAGTTTGGCTACTCTGGTTGTCTCATATAAGTGGAAGCATGCAGAATTTGTCTCTTTGTGACTGGCTTTCACTTAATGTCCTAATGGTTCATCCATATTGTTGTGCAAAAGAGGATTTCTTTTTTTAAAACCAAGTAATACAGTAGACCCTTCTCGTTATCTTCAAGGAATATGACCCAAGACTCCCAGAGGATGCTGGAGAGTCTGGTAGTACTGAACCCTATATATGCTGTTTTTTCCTATACATATGTATTTATGATAAAGTTTAATTTATACATTAGGAACAGTCATAGTTAAGAGTAATCATACTCTAATAGGGCAATTATAACAATGTTATGTAATAAAAGTTATGTGAATGCAGCCTGTCTCTTTCTCTCAAAATATCTTGTTGTACCATACCTCAGATAACTGAAACCTACTGAAAGTGAAACACAGATAAGGGGGAACTACTGTATTCCATTGTATGTATATACTACAATTTTGTTTCTTTTTTTTTTGAGTTGAAGTCTCACTCTGTCACCCAGGCTGGAGTGCAGTGGCATGCTGCTCATGGCCACTGCAGCCTCAACCTGCTGGACTCAGGCGATCCTTCTGTCTCAGCGTTCCAAGTAGCTAGAACTACAAGCATGTGCTACCATGCCTGAAATTTTTTTATTTTTTATTGTGGAGACAAGGTCTCACCAAGTTGTCCAGGTTGGTCTCAAACCCGTGGGCTCAGGCAATCCTCTCTCCTCAGCCTCCCAAAGTACTGGGATTGCAGGCTTGAGCCACTGTACCCCGCCACATTTTCTTTATTCAGTCATCTGTTGCCTGACATTGAAGTGGCTATTGTAAATAAGGCTGCAATGAACACGGGCATTTAAATATTTGATACTCTATTTTAAATTCTTTTAGATATATACACGGAATAAGAAATGAGATTTCTGGATCATATAGTAATTCTATTTTTAAGTTTTTGAGGGACTTCCATTCTGTTTTCTTTCCTTTTTTTTTTTTGAGTTGGAGTCTCACTGTCGCCCAGACTGGAGTGCAGTGGCCGCTCCCGGCCACTACAGCCTCAACCTGCTGGGCTCCGGCGATCCTTCCGCCTCAGCCTTCCGAGTAGCCGGAACTACAGGCATGCGCTACCACGCCCGGCTGATTTTTTTTGTTGTTTATTGTAGAGATGAGGTCTTGCCAAGTTGCCCAGGTGGGTCTCAAACCCGTGGACTCAGGCAATCCACTCACCTCAGCCTCCCAAAGCGCGGGATTACAGGCTGAGCCACGAGCCCGGCTCCATTCTGTTTTCTATACAGGCAGACATTACTATTTTATATTATCACCAACAGAGCATATTCTTTTCAACACTAATTATTATTATTATTATTATTATTTTTATAGTGACCATTCTAATTGGTGTGTGGTAAATGTTTAAACATTTTTAACGGGTTTCATATATAACCCAAATTTGAAGTTCTAATATTTTATCTCCTTAGGCTAATCCACAAATAATTACATTTGCAGACAATGTACATAGTTGTTTTTAGCCCTTGAGTTCAGATGTCTTTATACTGGTAAAAGATGGAGTATGTTAATTTATAATAATAATAATGAAGATATTTATTTTTGCTATGTGCCACACGTTCTTGTGTTTTACATTAATTATCTTATTTAATTATTTTATAATTCCAAGTGAAGTAGGTGCTACTGTCATTATTATATTATTTTATAAATGTGGCATAGAGTATTAATTAAGCATTAATTACTTAATTACCCAAAGAACAACTGGGTCCCACAAAATTTGAACCCAGAGTCTGTGCTCTTTTTTAAAGTTTTAAAGTATTGAATAATTTTAGATTGTACTTTTCTTGAGAGATTTTAATCCATGGGCAGAATTTTCTATTAAGTTGTTCAAATAAAAATGAGAAATTAAGGATATTCCAAATGTTATGATTAGATAATGATAAAAGTTTTTAGAATGGAGGCGGTCAAAACTAAGTCTTAAAAGTACCTAATATCTTGTAATTTATTTTTAGAAATCCCTTAAATGTGAAGTTTGAGATCAGCTCTTCAATACCACCATTCAGTTTCCTGTGTCAGTTGTCTGGATTTTTATCTGCTGGCATTCATTTCTTCATCCAAATTTTAGATGGTAGTTTTAGCCTGATCCCACACTGATAGCACTTCCAGACTCTTTAATTTTTGATTTTTGGAAGAAAGAGGCTTATTTGTCTCTTCCTTTGATGTGAGAATGATTGATTGTCCACTTACAGAAACTTTGTTTCCACAACAGACAGCAGCTCAGAATCTATCTTTTTTTTTTTTTTAAATAGAGACGGGGTCTTGCTATGTTGCCCCGACTGTTTTGAACTCCTGGCCTCAAGCAATCCTCTCTCATCTTGGCCTCCTAAAGTGCTATGATTATAGGCATGAGCCACTGTGTCCAGCCTCTTTGGTTTTTATTTTGTTTTGTTTTGTTTTTTTGTCTTTTTTTTTTCCTTATGATAAATACCGGCTAAAAGGAGAAAAAAAATTAATCCCTATATTTAAAGGAAAAAAAACGTTATATTCTTTGAAATTAAATCTGGTTTTGTCTTGGTTTAGATTTAAAGAAATAACCATTATTTATATGTACTTTGCTAAGGGCATTTCTGAGTAATACTAGAAAGAGAATAAGATAATCGTACAAGGAAATCTCAATTAAGTTAGCATTTAAAGGTTACATTCTGAATGTACCTTTAAAATGAATCTGAATGTATATCCCAAATCTACATTCTTGTATACAGTTTTTCAGTGCATGGTATTTACATAGTTTCCATTTGAGGAAGTTCAGAGGGAAGCAAGAGAATCTTCAAAGGGATGACTCTAGCCCAATATTTTGTCCTTGAGTGCACTTTTTTTTCTTTGGCCTCCAAAGCATCTTCACTAGTCCCAAGATACCTTCTAGCTTCTGGAACACCTTCACTGTCCCCCAGAGTCTTTGGATTTGTTTTATATGGAGAACAATTTCAAATTTTGAAGATGCTTAAAGTGAAACTCCTCCAACTTATTCTTCCAGTTATTCTGGAAGAATAACTTGTTAGAAGAACAACTTCTTTTTCTTAGTTATTGTCAATTTACAAAGATTATTTTTAAATTTCTGTACCTAACTTGTGGGGAGCTACCTTACAGGGTTGTGAGCTAGGAACTGAAAAATATGGATAATAGACCGTAAAGTATTTTTTTTATCATTGCAGACTTTTGTACATATGGTGTAGACCAGAGGTGGTTAAACCAAGGCCTGTGGGCCAAATTTATATTGCTAAAGAAAGTTTTATTGGCTCAGTGTGGTGGCTCACACCTGTAATCCCAACACTTTGGGAGGCTGAGGCAAGAGAACTGCTAGAGCCCAGGAGTTTGAGACCAGTCTGGGCAACCTAACAAGACCTCGTCTCTACAAAAAATTAGTTGGATATGGTGGTATTGTTCTTGGTGTCCCAGCTACTTGGGTGCCTGAGGAGAGATGATGGCTTGAGTCTAGGAGTTCAAAGCTACGGTGTCACTGCACTGCAGTCTGGGCGACAGATTGAGACCCTAACTCAAACAAAAAAAAAAAAGAAAGAAAGAAAAGTTTTCTTGGAACACAGCCACACCCATTCTTGTATTGTCTGTGGCTGCTTTTGTGCTACCACAGCAGAGCTTGAAGAGTCACAGCAAAGTCTGAATACCTGTGAAGACAAAAATATGTACGATCTGGGCCTTTAAGAAAAGCTTGCCAACCAGACCACTGCTCTTCTGTGAAAGCCTTTAACGAATATTCTGTGACAGGAAGAGGCATTCCAACGCTATCTCTTCTGGACAATCATTAAACAGGAAGCCCCTCACTTTCCCCTGCTTCTCCTCCCTGAGGAAATGCCTGGCACTTTTCTGTAATCCCAGTCATAGCTATCAGTTCAGGTGCACAGATTTTATTTCGGGGAGAAAAAACTTCAGGCACAAACTCTACCTGTTAGGAACATTTGTTGTTCTCGGGGTTTTCCTTCTTTTCCTTTCCTAGCAGCCTGTCTGAGTTCCCTGACTCTTGGGGTAATTACTCTCTTTTGAATGTTCCACCTTCTTTTGTGCCTAAGTCCAGGTGGTGATCTTTGGGTTGTCTCGTTTGCATGTGCCTCTCACAAAGTGCCTCTTGATTTTGGGCATCAGATCTCTGCCTTCTGACCGACTAGCACAAGGCCAGGAGAAATTCTCTGTCTAGCACTTCCTTACTTCTGTGCTGAAGTATATATATTTAAAGAGTCCCAAAGTTATACAGAAAATGATAGAACCAGGCAGGGCTTGAGCCCAGTTCGACTCCAGTACGTTGGCTCATAGTCATTATATTATACTGCCTTTCACGGTTTACATACAAAGCCATACCATTATGTATGTCAAGAAAACATTCTCCAAATCAGCATTAATTTTAGAGGATGCAGACATTTGTTGAATGCATGAACTTGATCTTAAAGAAAAACTCTAATACAGTGTCTCTTTTCTGACAAAGTTCTGGGCACACTGATAACATTCATGAACAGAAGCACTTAGGGACAGTGTTAAGGAAGGTTAGACTTGCTTTTACCTGTTTAAGGTAGAAGGAAAATCTCAAGAAGTCAAATTCCTATTTAAGAGTCAACCTCTTTTGTCACATAAAGTATGATCCAAATGCCCTCTCACTAGTCATATGGACTTTACTGTACCAACCCATAACTGTCATTGTGAAATGTACACATTGAAACCTTTTCTGTCCAAAAATAGTGGATCCATTAGACTGAATACATATTTCTTTTCTTTTTTAACCAAGAATATTTTGTTAACAGTCTTTTTTTTTTAGTTGTTTGCTTTAAAAGAGGCATAGGCAGTCTCATATCAAGGTTGTTTAAAATGAGAGGTGGAAGAAGAACATGTGAAAATTGATGTTGGATACTGAACACAACACATTTGGAGGTTATAGTCAGTGCAGACATACTTTCCTTGTGGCATTGGTCACCTTTGAGTTTTTTTATGAGGACTTCTGTGACATGATCTGTGCACTATAGGAGCTTAAAAATGAAGATGAAGTGACTGTGCACATCACGTAAGGTATGCATTGTACACTGCAGGAGAACAGTTGCCTTTTCCAAGAAGATATCATTACATCAGAGCTAAAAACACTGCATTTCTGCATACCTTGGATGAGAGATATTTATATTCTCCACCATTTTTACCAATAAGTGTATATTTCTTATATACTTATCATTCTCTTTCAAATGAATTTCAGAATATACTTTCATGATTATGGATTGCTCTTTTTTTTCTATCATGAACAATAGCATTATTTTGGGATTGTTAAAATGCATTGTGTATACCCCAGCACCTGTTGCTTTGGTGACATGCTCTGTTTGGTTTCTGTGGTATTAAACTGGCCACAAACCATAGTGGTACAGAGACAAGATGAGGGATTTCTTTTTGAGGTGTTGAGAGATTCCATTCTCTAAAAGCAACCCTATCCTATCCCACAGCTGCCCTTCCACCATAAGTCTGACAACAGCAAAAGACAATGCCAAGGTCCACCCTTATCCTGTCACTCTCAGGCTCCTGTGTCAGGCATCAAAATTTCCTGTCCGACCAGCAATAATAGCAACAACAACAGCTATACAAAGCACCCTTTCAGAAGATAGCATTCTCATTTTTTATCTCTATTTTAAACAACACTCGACTGATTACCTTTAAAATATTAGAATTAGGTAGTACTGAATCATATTTAAGAGTATAGGCATTGGATCCAGATTGCCTAGGTTCAAATTCTGGCTCTGGCACTGGTTAGCTATGTGATTCTGGGTATGTTGCCTTATTCTCCCAGTGCCTTAAATTCTGAATCTGCAAAATGGGAGTACAGAATGTAAAGCAGAGCAAAAAGTGCCAGGCAATCTCAGTGTTTGTTAACTGTTAAAACCTCAGGTATTGAGGTACCGCTATCTAAGTTTTCATGGGTGCATGGAAACTTTAAGGACCATTGAGCTAGAAGTTAGGATATCTCCATTTCAGTCTTATTTCTGCAATTCACTAGTCCATATTCTTGCAAAGAGAGTTGAGTCATGGGGTCTAGTGATCGTAGGTCAGTACAAATTCATTCCTCTGTGGTTTCTATAAAATGAGGGAGCTGAAGCAATTAGGATTTAGGATCTCTTTGAAGTATACTATCTTAGAAATCTGTGTTGATTTATGCCAGGTGACATATTAATTATAGATTGCTATCAGTTTCGTTCGAATTTGGTTTTTTTTGAGTCGGGGTCTTACTCTGTCACGCAGACTGGAGTGCAGTGGCAGGATCATGGCTCTCTGCAGCCTCTACCTCCTAGGCTCAGGCGATTTTTCCACCTCACCCTCCCAAGTAGCTGTGACTATAGGCACACACCACCACACCCAGCTAATTTTTTGATATTATTTGTAGAGATACAATCTCGCTGTGTTTCCTTGGCTGACCTTGAACTCCTGGACTCAAGCAATCCTTCTGCTTTGGTCTTCCAAAATGCTGGAATTACAGGCATGAGCCACCATGCCCAGCCAGTTTTATTTTAATTTTTTAATGGATAATTTGGGGCTAAACACTAAAATGAGGGAATGAAGAATAGAATCACTAAAAATTAAATTGAGAAGCGAATGTTTCCCGTGAGTCATTGGCTTGACCAGACACTGTTGGATACAGGAAATTCTGAAGGTAATAAGGCCCTGCCATCAAGGAATATATAGTTGGAACAGGAGGAGGGCAATTCAATAGACACATAAAGTATGTTAAGTGCTAAGACAAGGACTCACCCGAAAGATACATGTGAGATGAACTAGTCACAACCATCAGGACCCCCAACTCAGTCTCCTGAGCTCTGGGAGAGTTTCACTGAACAAATGATAGAGGAATCACATGGAGAGGACCAATAGGAAAGAAAATGCTGTTTTCTAAGAACGTCTAGTAATTCCGTGTAAGTGTCAGACAAACGGTGACTTGGGGTGGGATAGAAACTGACCTGGAACTGTGACAAGAGATAAGATGGGGATAAAATTTTTGAAGAGTTTTGCAAATGCTTTTCTCTCAGTAATAATCAGATTCTACTCAGCGATAAGCACTTCATGAGCTCCAAGGTACTGACAAGAAGTGTTCATGAGGAGATGTAGTTGATGTCTAAAGAATTCACCTAGAAACTTTGGTACTTTAGAAAATGACAAAGTCCTTCTTTTCTCATCAATATTTGTAAAACATAGCTAAACACTCAGGAGTTGTTGGCAAGACAAAAATCTTGCTAACTTCTCTGAGTGAATGGCATATTCATTTTCACACCCTTGAATAAACTTGAGGGAGGTTGTTTTTATAATGGTCCCAAACTCCAGATTAAGGTCTTAGAGTCAAGGTATGAAATAATCAGTAGTACCTTAAAATGTTTCTCTTTTTCCTCAGAAAGGGGACCAAAACTATGCATGACTTCAGTATGTTTATTTAATACTTTTACTTAATGTAAGTCTTACAATGATATAAAGCAGATGTGATTATGTCTCTTTTGTTCTTTAGCAAACTGAGTGTAATAAAGGTAACTAGTTCAAATTCACACAGAAAATAAAATGGCAGAGCTGGAATGTGAATCTAGGCCTGCCATTTTCTTTTTCCCTCTTTTTTCCTTCTCTCCCCTAACTCATTTCTCCTCAGATGTTTTTCTCAACTATATGCAAAGTAGTATGCTAAGGATGGGCATGCAACAGGCATTTAATAACGTTTCCCGCCTTCTCTTTAAGATGAACATGCACAAGGCCTAGTGGTTAGTTAATAATTGCAGAATTAAAGCAATAAAGGAATGGACATGTTTATACATTTGGGGGAAACTGAGGCAAGATGTATCTCATTTAAACTGGAAAAACATCTAACTAAGTAATTGTACCTAGTTTACGGCATTTTAAGATAGTAACCTTTTTTTTTTTTTTTTTTTTTTAAGTCAGAGTCTCACTGTATCACCCAGGGTGGTGTGCTGTGGCATGTGCTACCACGCCCCAGCTAATTTTTTGATTTTTTTGTATTGATGAGGTTTTACTATGTTGCCTAGGCTAGTCTTGAATTCCTAGACTCGAGTAATCTTCCTACTTCTGCCTCCCAAAGTTCTAGAATTACAGGCATGAGCTACTGCACCTGGCTGCCCAAATGATTTTTGGATTTTCTTTTCTTTTCTTTTCTTTTTTTTTTTTTGTAGAGATGAGGTCTCACTATGTTGCCCAGGCTGATCTCATACTCCTAGGCTCAAGCAATCCACTCCCCTTGGCCTCCTAAAGTGCTGGGATTACAAGTGTGAAACACCATGTCCTTCTTGTGGATTTCTTTCTGGTCTTTTTCCTTAACGGCAAAGTGTCATCCATTCCCATTTGTCAACATATGTTTTATGACTTATGTGCTATGACTATGATTATTAAAATTTAATCCTGTAGAATATTAAAGAATCAAATAGCAAAAGATTTTTTTCTACACCGATTTATCCTCACCTCAATTTTTAAAGGTAGAGTGATTATACAGAACAAAGAACATAAGACTTTAGCATAACCCTGTATATGAAATTGCTTTGATAAGAGCCAACTGTAACTTTTAACCTGATGCGACACTCCTCTCCTCCCACCTCAGTATGCCACATCCTACACTTGGCAGGTGGTCTAGGGTCCCAGTCATAGTCTGACACTGTCATTCCTCATAGTACTTTTGGGAATCTTCTTTTAGAGCCTGAAGCAGATTCTCGAAATAGCTGCAGTGGTGGCAGATCTTTGACCTTTGAGGGTAGATTTAAAATTTAGTAATGGACAAAAATTGTTTGGCATCATGTCATGATAAAGAGGGCAGTAGATGTTTTGGGTGAAATTGAGGTATAACACCCCCCACCCCAACACACACACTTTATAGCTTGTAAAGTGACTCCTTCCAGAGGAAGCACCAACAAAGTTTGGCACCATCCCTTGAGGACAGCAATAGTGTCCCTATACAACTTACTTAAAGTCTAATTTGGGGTGTAATCTTTGAAACACAATAGTCCCTTAACTTGTATGTGATTGTTGCAATTATGGCTTTAAACAGTTATTTATATATAAGAAATTATTATTCCATGCTGTTAATCCCAGGTATAGATAGTATTAATTTCTATTTCAGGTGTAAAAATGAGCAAGACAGTATTAGAAACAAATTAACATTAAAAATGAGGAAGAAAGGGGAAGTTTTATCACTGTAAAAATGGCAAAACCTTTAATACTATACAATAAAGAAAAGGTTTTCTTTCTTTCTTTTTTATGTTTTAAGGCGTTTACAACAAAAATACTACAGATTACTGCCTGCATGTTTTCAGTGCTCTGTGATTGTGTACCGAGGCAAATCCCATTATTTTTAAATCACTTAATGTTGGAAAACAATTGGATAAACCCCACTTGGAGTGCCCTGTGGGTCATCTCAAGCCATTTGTTTCTGTTAATAAAATTAAAACAATTGGGGGGGATATACAGATGCTTTCAAATTGGCTTTACAATTATGATGTCTACATGTGTGAAAAGGAAGGCAATTCTCAGGAACTACATAAATCCAAATGCATCATTACCGTGTGGGAGTGATGTGGATCGGGAGTAAAGATTTGACATATATTTTTATTTTGAGCTGCCATGCTAATTTACATCATTCAGCCCTTTCACTGCCAAACTGTAAAAGTCCATTAAGTGACTGAAAGGAATATACAAATTATCTACTGGCACTCCAGGCTGGAGTCTTACACACACCCTGTTATTCTATCCGCCAGCTAGCTGCAAGATTCTATTAAGCAGTAAGTGAGAAAATTATATTGCCTGCAAACTAATTGTACAAAAGGCTCTGAAATAAGTAATCAGAGCCCAGGACTTTCTGAAAAGCCGCCAGGAGATATTATAAATTGCTCTATCATTCTTGTCAGCCTGGTTTAAAAACCCAGAGCTTCCATGTTGATTTGGTTCCCTCTGCAGCAGAGCGTATCTCCTCAGCTATTGAAAAAACTGGGAAAATTCCAGTTGTGTCATCAGTAGCTGCCCAATTCATTCCCTGATGCCACCTAACAAATGTGTCCCAGAAAATAGCAAGCTATAATCCAAGAAAACTCTGTGTCTGAAAAGAGAATCCTGTGCTGTGAACAATAACTTCTGCATCCTCCTGAATGACTGTCCAGTGTTAACATTCCAGGTGTCCACAGTTGCTACTGGAAATATTTTTGTCTAGTTTCCACTTTTAGTGAATCGAAGGAAAACAAGTGCCCCATGGAGATCATATGGTCATATGGTCTACTGGGAGTAATGTCTTTGAACCATTACCAAAATAGATGTAACATTGTTACCTAGGTGCTTGGGGCAGCACATTTTTAGGATAAAATGCTTTCTTTATTGAATAGAAAAAGCACCAGGGAAGTTTTTTCAAGGGCAGAATCTCTGTAGACTCTCTAACATGGATCAAAGACTTTGTTGGGTGGGTGATCATAGCCAACAACAATGAACTGAGTAACTCAATGGGAGGGCTTGAAAATTAGAGAGATTTTCCTCCAGCAAATAAGTTATTTAGAATGATGTTGATGTTGTTTTTCAAGATGTAAATCAGAGTCACTTAGTGAAATCAAGGTTATCATCCATATATGTCAAGACAAATTGAAACAGAACATTTGTGAAGGAGACCCAATTCATTGTAAACTATTTCTAGACACTTAACGCTGAAAATATATCATTTGTGAGAATCCTTAGGACCAAGATGTTTTCCATCCCTTCACAGTAAAATGTTGCTACATTTGCTAAAGCTTTAGGAAGATTTATTTACCTCAACCTAGTCAGTTATTAATTATTCTCAGCATAGTTCAACCTTTTGTTCTTGTGTGAAGAATTTTCTGACCTTCCTAAGCACCATCTCTTTTTGGGAATACATGTGTGTGTACATGCATGCTAGTACTGCATTCCGAACCACTACATCAAACCCTAAGCTGTATTGTTATTTGTTTATGTGTCTTGTTTCCCCTATGAATGTGGACTCCTCAAGATCAAGAACGATCTCTCTTTATCCCAGCCCAGCTATGATACAAAATTCCAAGCTTATTGATGAACACTGAGGATTAGTAAGAAATAGGGCAGAGGTCCTCCTTTAAGAATTCGTTCTAAAGCACTAATAAAACTTTTCCTACCTTTCCGTTTCCCTTTGTCATTGAAGAATGTGATGGTTAGAAAGGAAACAAGAGTACTTTTTAAAATATGATCTAAGACTCTCATGTAACAATTTGACAAATTTACTTCTGTTTATTGAAGAAATTTAAAAATCATTATACAATTATTCATAGATGAGTCATTCATAGATTTAGGTAACTATTATTGAATCACTCCTAAATACTTTTTCCAGTGTGACTACAATTGTGAGAGCACCTCCTTTGTCAATGATAGTAAATAGTGTAAGATAAAAATTACGTAACACTTTTAGTACCATCTACTTGTATTTTTATATTTTATTTCTTTTTATTCTTAGCCTATTCAGATTAGGATGCATTTTTATTCTTTTTAAAGTTTCTTATAGATTCTTTTCTCTTTTCCCACTTTAGTCCCAGGAAGATTTTATATTTATTTTTATTTTTTATTTTTTGTTTGCTCTCTCATTCTTTTGCCACACATTTTTTTTCCTGTTTTTGTGAAAACTACCTTTCAACGTTTTGAAAATTTCACTAGATTTTCTTCTACTTTTTTGGATTACTTGTGGAATGGCTTTCCTAGTGTTCTTAATATTGCTTCCTAATTGGATATCCAGCTTACTTGATCCTGTGACAGTACTACCTTATAGCCCTGATGCTCATAACGATGACCTTGAGACAATAAGAAAATACTGAATTGCTATAAGTTTATTCTTCTGCTTATGTACTACTTTTTGTGGAAGGGTTTTTATATGTATAAGAAATGGTCCCTCTTGTGTCTTACCATCTATGGGCAATATGCATGAGAAAGGCACAAGATATGGCCTATTTGTGTATGATGAGAGTACCTGAAAAGATAAGAGAACTGAGAAGTCATTTTCTGCTGGAGTAGTCTGAGAAGTTTTCATGAACGATTTGTATGGAATTGGAGTTGAACATGGAGCTTTGGAAATAATTTTCAGAAGACAAAAGTGGCAAAGACGTCATTCTCAGAAGAAAGTCTGAAGGACACTTAGCAAAAAAAAAAAAATGAGCAAATCATATTGGCCGCATCAGAAGTTTATGTAAGGTAATGATTTTAATATTGCTGGAAAAGTAGATGAGAGTTAGATTGGGAGAAGGCCTCATTTATATAAGGTAATGATTTTATTTTATTTTTTCTTCTTTTCATCTTTTTTAAAAATTTTAATTTTAAATCTGTGGGGTACAATTCAGGGTTAGGTATACAAATGGTAATTGTACAATTCAGGGTTAGGTGTACAAATGGTAATTGCACATTTAAAGCTTGGGCCTCACTTTTGTCCCCTTTTCCCCTGGCTTGAGATCATGTACCCTTTTTGATGGAGTGTGACCCCTCTCCTCTGGCAGTTTCCCATTACTGCCAATCCCTTTCTTCTAGTATTATGGTAATTGCTCAGGGTCCGCTTATGAGCGAGAGTATGTGGTACACAGTCCTTTGTTTCTGTGATAGATCACGGAGTTTTATAGAGTCTAAGTCCATCCAAATTGCTGTGAAGTTCATAATTTTGTCCTTCTTTATGACTGCATAATATTCCATTGTGTATATGTACTACATTTTTTTAATCCAGTCCACTTTTGATAGGCAGCATGGTTGGTTCCATGTTTTTGCTATTGTGAATAATGTTACAATAAACATGAATGTGCACGTATGTTTTTCATAGAGTGATTTGAGTTCCTCCAGGTATATTCTCAGAATGGGGTTTGCTGAGTTGTATGGAAGGTCGATTTTTAGGTCTTTTAGGAATCCCCACACTGTTTTCCACAGATACTATACTAGTTTACAATCCCACCAACAGTGTAGAAGTGTTCCCTTTTCTCTACATCCTCTCCAGCATCTGTTGTTTCTTGAGTTAGTGGTGATGGCTATCCTGGTAATGATTTCAATATTGCTGGAAGAGTAGATGAGAATTAGATTGGGAGAAGACCTTATTTGCTAGTCTAGTATTTTATATTCAATTCAAGAGGGCAAATGAATCTATTGATTTTGTAAAATTAAGGTAATGACATGATCAAAGGGAGAGGAATATGATAACAGTGTGTATCTTGGATTAGAGCGAGTCAGGATAGCTGCAAAGTGCCCAAAGAGGCGATAACTGCCATAGTCCAGGTGTGAGCTCACACATGCCTGATGTATGTTAATGTGAAGGATGGGGGTATGATTTTCAAAGAGGAAGTGGAAAAAATCTGAAAATAATGTTGATTATGTTTGTGGTGGTTGGTCATTCTGATAGAAGTTTCCAGCACTGGTTTAAAGGTGTGATACTAGTATTCATGCCTTTATATGAGAAAGTGAACAAGATATTACTTCATACAGACTTTTGACGCATAAAAAAGAGGAAAAATACTGTTTGAATTTCTTTTCTTTCTTATCCTTCTAACTAGTTGTTGTTCAGTCCTTGCTAAGACAGCAAGGGCCTAAATTCTTTTTAAATAAGTAATGGGAGAACCTTGTCAAGTGGAAGGATCTGGTAGTGGAATGCTAATTAACCCTTAGAAAATTACTAGCAACACTCTTTCAATGCAAAATAAATGTTCAGGGATAGTTAAAAAAGCTGCAGTAAAGAGTGGCTCATTTAATGTTCAAATGGTAAATCCTTCTGTTCTTTCTTTTTTTTTATTCAATATTTTTTATTATGATATTGTGGGGTACAGTTAAGGGTTAGGTATACAAATATGCTTCGTTCAGGCACCCTTGTTGATAAGAGGTATCTCCCCCTCCCCAGACAGATATTTACTACCATTAATCCCATCTCCCTCCCCCTCCCCCCCATAGTTTCCTACCACTGTCAGTCATTTTCTTATGATAATACATAATTGGATGGTCAAGGTCTACCATATGAGTGAGAACATGTGATACTCAGTTCTTTGTTTCTGTGAGAAGTCACTCAGTATTATAGACTCTAGTTCCATCCAGGTTGCTGCGAAATTCATGATTTTGTTCTTTTTTATGGCTGCGTAGTATTCCGTTGTGTATATGTACCACATTTTACAAATAACCCCATTATAAAATGGGCAAAAGATATGAACAGACATTTCTCAAAGGAAGACATCTGAGCAGCCAACAGACACATGAAGAAGTGTTAACCTCACTAATCATCAGGGAGTTGCAAATCAAAACCACCCTGAGATACCACCTAACCCCAGTCAGAATGGCAATTATCAATAACTAAAAAAATTACAGTTGCTGGAGAGGGTGTGGCGAAAAGGGAACACTTCTACATTGTTGGTGGGAGTGTAAACTAGTGCAACCTCTGTGGAAAGCAGTGTGGCGATTCCTAAAAGCTCTAAATATCAACCTCCCATATGACCCTGCAATCCCCCTACTGGGAATATACCCTGAAGAACTCAAATCACTCTATAAAAAAAGATACCTGCACACGTATGTTTATCACAGCATTGTTCACAATAGCAAGAACCTGGAAGCAACCATGCTGTCCATCAAAAGAGGACTGGATTTAAAAAATGTGGTACATGTACACATTGGAATACTACACAGCCATAAAAAAGAACAAAATCATGAATTTCACAGCAACCTGGATGGAACTAGAGTCTATAATACTGAGTGACCTCTCACAGAAGCAAAGAACTGGGTATCACATGTTCTCACTCATATTGTAGACCTTGATCATCCAACGTATTACCACAAGAAAATGACTGACAGTGGTGGGAAACTATGGGGGGGGGATTTGGGATTAATGGTAGTAAATATCTGGGGAGACACCTCTTATCAACAAGGATGCCTGAACGAAGCATATTTGTATACCTAACCCTTAACTGTTCCCCACAATATCATAATAAAAAATATTGAATATATAAAAAAACAACAAAAAAAACACAAACCTCTACACACCTATTAGAATGGTTAAAATCCAAAAACTTGATGACACCAACAGTTGGCAAAGATGCAGAGTACCAGGAACTCTCATTTATTGCTGTGGGAATGCAACATGTTACAGCTGCTTTAGAATACAATTTGCTAGTTTCTTACAAAGTTATTAACATGAGTCCAGCAGCGATTGTGTTGCCTTTGATTGAGAGACACCTGTTTTTGAAGTCCCTTCTTCCCAGTTCCAGGGATATTTCTATCTATTTTTTTTATAATTCACACTCCCATTGGAGTCTAGAAACTTTTTAGATTCATTCCCCAACCAGGTTGAGTGAGTGGGAATGGATGTGATTATGTCCATGCAGACTATTCTAGCCCTTGTCCCCAACTTTTCTTCCACTTTAGGCTAACTGAACTGTGGGACTTCTCTAGGAGACTATACCCAGAGGTTACCAACACCAATATTCTCATATTTCTTCCAATCTATCTAAATATGTATCTCTATTCCCCTAGATATTTTGATTATTGGATAGGAATTAGGCACCCCTATATGACAATATCCCTGTAGGATATCTTTGCTTGTTTTCATCATCTTCCAGGCTCTTCCTTTCAGGATAGGAAAGACTTTTCTTTTCCTGGGTAGCAAAAATTTTCTTTATAGCATATCTTCATTTTATTTACTCAGCAGTTTTCTCTATGTTTAATCCTTCAGGCCTTTAGTTGACTTAAAACCAACTTCAAGAAGTCTGAGAAAACACCATTTTTTATCACATGAAATCTAGTCTCTCAGTATCATTGTCCCAGTGTAGACTTGTTTAAACTCTTCTTTTCAACTCAAACTAAGCAATTATTTCTGTGTTCTAGACAGTTCATGCTGTTTCTTTCCTGGGGCAATAAATGTGGACTTAATGGCTAGAAGGCTGCAAGTGATAGAAAAAAGAGTTTTCTGTCCATGAAGAATCCTCTTGTCTTATCAGGAAATTTGCTGACAATGGCTTAGGCCAGTAAATCCACTAAATCTACAAGAACAAATAAACTACAGTTACTTAATTCACTCTTCCTTACATAGAACTATCCTCAGCTATCTTTATAATAGTTTTGCTGCAGTCAGTTTAAAGTTATATTTTTGTGTAGGGTATAGGTTGTTTGATCAACTACATTTATTTTCAAATGTATATTTTCCCAAACAAACAAGCCTGGGATAGGGACAAGATGTCTGACTATAGCAAAAATGTGATGCTGTAAGTTTCCAAGCTATGTATTTGTTGGACCATTCATGTTTTACAAAGGTCCTTTGCATACACCTGCAGTTTTTCTGTACCACAAGCTTCCTTCCTCAGAAAACAAGAAAAATATTGTCCACCATTTTCCTTTCTCCATTATTAATAGTAACCATGATCATCATAAGTGATAATGTTGGACACTTCTTATATATTAACCACTGAAATGATTGCAGTGTATGAATTATCTTATTGAACCTTATCAGTACCCTGTGGGGTGGGGTGTTGTGTTCTTTGTATACACGAAAAACATGAGATTTTGACAAGTTGAATGGCAGGCCAGGCCACTGAAGACTGACCTGAACCTCAACCCAGATTCATCTTAAGAGTTCTCCTTCTAGCCGGGCTCGGTGGCTCAGCCTGTAATCCCGCGCCTTTGGGAGGCTGAGGTGAGTGGATGGCCTGAGCCCGCGGGTTCGAGACCCGCCTGGGCAAGCGAGACCTCATCTCTACAATAAATCAAAAAATCAGCCGGGCGTGGTAGCGCGCGCCTGTAGTTCCAGCTACTCGGAAGGCTGAGTCGGAAGGATCGCCGAGCCCAGCAGTTCGAGGCTGCGGTGGCCGGGAGCGGCCGCTGCACTCCAGTCTGGGTAACAGAGTGAGACTCAAACACAAAAAAAAAAAAAAAGAGTTCTCCTTCTTAATAAAGTTGTCATAATGTCTCTTATATCCTACTGATTCTTTACTACTAATAACAAAAAACATTTATTGCAGACTATAATATATTATTCTTCAAATGCATGACATTATGGATCCACTTTACCACTTTAAATGTCTTGGATAACCCCAGCTATTTGTGTTGTCACCTTTTCTAATTAATAGAGTCGTGAGTTGGGAAAAATTCTGAAAGCAAGAGTCAAGTATTGGAGTATCCGTGTGTGTATAGTACCACAAAACATATCTATTTTTCTGTCATTCATAATCAATATGCAGACACATACTGATTACCTCAGCTTAAATGTTTTTCACTTTTCTCAAATTTTTATTAAAAGGATATAACTCATTAACTCTGTCTGATTCTTAGAAATAGATAAGTCTAGGAAATATATAGGTAAATGATTCCATGAGATGAAAGGGATGTTTAAGAAAGCTAGACGTTTAAAAAATGGGGAAAAGAAGAAAAGAAGGAAGAGAAAAAGGAAGAAGTAAGGGAGGAAGGAAGAAAAGAAGGAAAGGAGGGAGGCAGGGAGGAAAGGAGGAAGAGTTTGGATCTTTGAGTAGGAAGAGGGAAAATTGAACATTATTGTTACAAAATAACTAATTAGCCTTTGTATTTTCCATAAGAAAACCAATTTTTCAAGCTGGAAAAGAATCATTAGCAGAAAGATATATTTACTTTAAAAGAAATACAAAGTAGTAATATATCAATTAGAAGACATTTATTGTCACTAATACAGTAGAGGATGAATATTGTTCCTAATAAAAATGTAAATTGAAACAATATTTATAAATGCAATTTTAAAACTCTCATTCTATTTATTGTATTTTATTTTTTGAGTCAGAGTCTCATTCTGTAACCCAGGCTGGAATACAGTGGTATAATCACAGCTTATCTCAGCCTTGACCTCATGGGCTCAGGCAATCCTTCTACCTCCTTTTCCCAAGTAGCTGGAACTACAGGCACACATCACCATGCCCAGCAATTTTTTAAAACTCTTTTTTGTAGAGAAAAGATCTCCCTATGTTGCCTAGATTGGTCTTGAACTCCTAGGCTCAAGCAATCCTCCTGTCACCCAAAATGTTGGGATTATAGGCATGAGCCACCACACCCAGTCATCACATTCTTAAGTGTATTCTCATTACTGCATTGTTTCTATAATGAAAGATAGAAAAGAGTGTGGGGGACCAGCCCCCATGAAGAGATTGGGGTCCCTGAGCGGTGTGGAGGCATCGGCGATTGTTCCTGGACTCCTGTCTAATGCAGGAGCCGATCCTGTCTAATGCAGGAGTCGATACCCTGGAGACTGGACTCCTGTCTAGTGCAGGAGCCGATACGCTGGGCTCCTGTCTAGTGCAGGAGTCAGTTCTGCAGAAGAGATAGATATAGAGAAAAGGAAGGAAAAGGAAAGAGAAAGAAAGAGAAAGAAAGATAATGGGCCACTGTTCAAACGGATTGAGCAGAAGCTGTTTAATGGAGGTTTCCATGCTCCTTTTATCATAAATTTTCACGGGTTAAATCACAAGGCTTTCACGTGAACACAAAGCCGGGTAGATGAGGGGCGCCCCCCCACTCACCAGGTGCTTTCTCAGGTCTGAGGAAGGACAATCCCAATAAAATCACAAGA
>CAUYQG010073130.1:0-23606 GCA_963574415.1 Tarsius wallacei | reverse complement strand
AGTTGGAGTCTCACTCTGTCGCCCAGACTGGAGTGCAGTGGCCGCTCCCGGCCACCGCAGCCTCGACCTGCTGGGCTCCGGCGATCCTTCCGCCTCAGCCTTCCAAGTAGCTGGAACTACAGGTGCGCGCTACCACGCCCGCCTAATTTTTTTTGATTTATTGTAGAGATGAGGTCTCGCCAAGTTGCCCAGGCAAATCTCGAACCCACGGGCTCAGGCAATCCACTCCCCTCAGCCTCCCAAGGCGCGGGATTACAGGCTGAGCCACTGAGCCCGGCTTGTGCAAATTTTTAAGCAGCTAAGACTTGTACCCCACATTTCTATAATAAAATAAAGTTAAAAAAAAAAAGATACATGCTAAGGCCACATTAGTTCAGAAATTAAAAGAAAAGAAAAGAAAAAAAAGTCTTACTCCTATCTTTTTTTCTTATCATTAATCCCATTCAATTCCTTCTCATAGGATGTCCTGTTCCTCACTCCTTTTTCCAACTTCTTCATACTCACACAAATTAAATGACCCATGTTTTATTCTCCCGAGGCTTTGATCCTGTCGGTTCTACTTAATGAATATGGTTGAAGCAATTCACATCAACAAGTGCTGTACAGTCATAGTCAAGATATGAACTGGGTGCCAGGAGAGCAGCAGATTGTTTTATTAAGTGGGTCTCCTTGGGCTGGTAACTTTACTGCTGTGGGCCTGTTTCCTAATCTGTAAAATGGGTTTCTCAGAGTCCTCATTTTCTTTTCTTTCTTTTTTTTTTTTGAGTGGGAGTCTCACTCTGTCGCCCAGGCTGAAGTGCAGTGGCACACTCATGGTCACTGCAGCTGTGACCTGCTGGGCTTAAGCAATCCTTCCACCTCAGCCTTCCAGGTACCTGGAACTACAGGCACATGCTACCACGCCCAGCTTACCTCATTTTCACAGAGTTCAGTCTCTCAAGGAAAAGCCTGGAAGGGAGACTGAGGGCAAGGGCTCCACTCAATCTCTCCTCATCCTGTTTTCCCTTCCTCCACCCCTGCCCACGTCATCAGAGCAGCCCAGTTTTTCCTTTTTTTTTTTCCCCAATGTATTGAGATGTTGTCATTGCCCAATGTTCATCCATGGTCTTTGCTGCCCTTTGGGATTTAGTTGCAATGGTGGTAGATGTTTCACTTTGACAACCAGTGGAAACCCAGATCTTCCTCCTGATTTACACTGAACCCTTTGGCCTCCTATGGCACTCAGGTTGCCACATTGAGCTGGCCCTGCAACAAAGCAGCCCCTTTGGTTCCTACAACAACAAATTACCATATACCAAACATCCATGAGCTTAATAGAGTTTGCGGGGGGATGGTTCTAGGGAAGAAGGTGCCACATCCTGCCAATCACAGTCCCTTGCCATCTTGCCAGTTCCCTTGTTCCTAACCAACCCTGTGCCTTACCCCATCCCTGCAGGATTTCCCTGGCAAGTCAAATTCTTCCCCTTAGCTCTGCAGAACAGCCCCTCTGTGCCTCTAAAAGCTTGCTGGCAGCCTGGGAGTTGCCCACCTTCCACGCTAGGTATGCATCAAAGGAAGTTTACCAAGAAAAGCAATTCTTTTCTTAACAAAGAGTGTGGTGCTATTATTTAGGTTGTCATATTTCCCTCTTATTTGCATATGATTAGACTAACGTTTAATTTGCCAAAAGGGTTTTACTGCTAAACACAGTTTGAAAACCATTAGACAGTACCAAGTTTTCTTGTCATTCTTACATGCTATGAATTTTATTACTGTGTTATCAGTAATTAGTAATCCTTTGAGAAAAACTGGTGCTTTCATCCAATTAAAATATTCACTAGTATTGATATATTTTTAATTGTAAAGTATTTCAAGCACACACAACTATGAACTAGTGGTTTTCAAAATGCAGGTAGTATTTTTAAAGAAAAGAAACCGAATACATTAGAATGGAAAATATCAGAATGCATCAGTATACTAAGTGTAAATATTTTTTCATGAAACTCATCTCTCTCTCTCTCTCTGTGTGTATGTGTGTGTGTGTGTGTGTGTGTTTACGTTGGGTGGCAGTGTAATATAATGTCCTACTGTGGATCACAGTAAAAAAGTTGAAAGTCACTGTACAGACAATAGTATAATAAACACCTGAGCATTCCAAACTCAATTCTAAATCATCCAGTTCCACCCAGCCTGGTACTGCTCAGTTCTATAACACTCTGCTACATCACTTCAGACTTTTTGTTTTGTTTTATTTTTAAACTAAATCATTGCAGGCAGAATTAAAACTGAGACATCATCACGTACCTGCCCTCAATTCTATTCCCTTTCTTGCTACCCAGAACTCATTTCAGAATTGGGGACTGTCATTCTTATGCATGTCTTTATGCTATTACTACATATTAAGCATATGGAATTCTCTTTGTGTATTTTGTGCTATTATTCATGTTAAATGGTTTCAAAGAATATCATTTTGGAATATTTAATTTTCTTTCACTGTAATTTCTAGATTTCTCTTGCTGATATGTGCATCCCAGTTCAGTTATTTTCACTGCTGTATAAATATACTGAAAATTATTTACTCATTTTATTCTTGAGGGATGTTTTATTTACTATTATGAAATATATTGCAGTGAACATTCTCATGTATCTTCTTGTCCACATGTAACCAAAAAATTGTTATAAAACTGTTTTATAAGCCAGAAAAGATGAAGAAAGTTTGAAAAGAGAGCCGTGCAATATTCACGCTTACAATGTTGCTTTTTTTAAAAATTAACAAAATTAGATCCCTGACTCATACCTTAAAAAAATCAACTATAGGGTCCATTTATGACCTAAGTGTGGAGAGCAAAATGTTAAAAATAAAATTCAGGACAACATTTTCATGATATTGGACATAGAGAAAATTTTTTAAGTCAAAGAAAAGCACAAATAATTAAAGGAAAATTTGAAACTTCCTACTGTATTACCATTTAATGCTTCTCCTTGTTGAAAGACACTATGTGAAAGTTAAGGTACAATTCACAATTTGTGAGAAAATATTTGCAATATATGAAATCTACAAAGAATGGTAGTTTTTAAAAAAAATACACATTCCCATGGGTCCTAATAATAAAACTTTATTATTGGTGGACTTTTTTTGTCATCTTCCTTTACATTTCCAAAAAATATAAATAATAAGTTTTAATGTAATTTCTTCCTTTTTCTGTCTAGTCAAAGGCCCAATCTTAAGTGCAGTTTTCTTGCTTATCTCTTATTTCTTGGATGACTAAATCTACTTTTACAGATTGGCTGACGTTTCTCCCTCTTTGCAAAATGATCAAATCCCACCTACATTTCTGTTTGGAAATATTACCTAATCCTTAAGGCCCAGATTAACCATGGTTTCTCCAGTTTCACATAAATGACTTTGAAAACTTTTTTCCCTGACTTTTTTAAAGGAGTTTTGTTTAATTTTTTTCTTTTGAAATATACCATTTAGCTTTTAAAAATAAATACACACTTGTATCGAAGGCTGAACACATAGTTTGAAGAACAAATATCCAATAACCTTACATAGTGTAGTGGGTTAGCCGGGCTCGGTGGCTCAGCCTGTAATCCCGCGCTTGGGAGGCTGAGTGAGTGGATTGCCTGAACCCGAGAGTTCAAGATCCGCCTGGGCAACTTGGTGAGACCTCATCTCTACAATAAATCAAAAAAATTATCCGGGTGTGGTAGCGCGCGCCTGTAGTTCCAGCTACTTGGAAGGCTGAGGCAGAAGGATCGCCGGAGCCCAGCAGGTCGAGGCTGCGGTGGCCGGGAGCATGCCACTGCACTCCAGTCTGGGCGACAGAGTGAGACTCCAACTCAAAAAAAAAAACAAAAACCCAAAACCATAGTGTAGTGGGTTAAGCAGTGTCCTTCAAAATTTCACGTCCATGCTGAACCTCAGAAGTTGGGTTTCTTTGCAGATAGGTTCTTTACAGATGAAATTAGTAGTTTAAGATCTAGATGAGATCATACTGGATGGAGTTGGGCACCAAATCCAATGCCTGGTGTCCTTATAAGAAGAGGAAAGGGCACAGAGTCGATGAGAAGGGGACTATGTGAAGATGGAGACTGAGATTAGTGTGAGAGAGTTATACGCCAAGGGATGTCTGGGATTGTCAGGAGCCAACAGAAGTTAGTAAGAGTCAAAAGATCAGGACACAGCTAAAGACAATGGGTAGGGCATGAGAGAGGCCAGCCACCTTTGAAATAACTTGAAGCCAATTTTACTCAATAGAGGTACCCTATCTTGACAGGTGGCAGTCCAGTGAAGTCTGATCTAGTTTCTTTGTAATACTAGATACTAGGTAAACCCTGGAAAGATTACTTGCTAAAGCTTTGGTTATTGTTCTAATAGTTCTTTAGTATGCCATTTCATGCATCAAACTCAGATACATTGAACAGAGAATATTTGTGAATGATAAGATGCACAATAAAACATTCTCCTCACTCCATATTCCCATGGGTCCTAATAATAAAGCTTTATCATTGGTGGACATTTTTTTCTCATCTTTCTTTACATTTCCAAGAAATATAAGTAATAACTTTTAATGTAATTTCTAAACAGTTTACTCTCAAAGGCTATATATATTACCTTCACATATCATCTCTGAAAAGCATTCTGAGTGGCCTAGGCAATGTTAGTTTCTCCCTTATATATCCCTGCTACAGTATCAAGCATACTGTATAGACCACTTGAGTTCACATTTCTGTCACCTCAATAGACTATGAATCCCTATAGGTTAGTGTTTGACATTCCTTTGTCTCAGGAGCATGGTACCCCATATATTTGTGATCACACTGACTCTATTGCATTAGACCTACTTACTGACTAACTTGCCTCCCTAATAATGTATCAGCAACTTGAGAAAAGTGATGGTGTTTAGTGCATTTTTGTACCTCCAGCACTTAGTATAGTAGCTGTATACATACAATAGGTGCTCAATAAATCTTATTCAATAAAAGTTCTAGCACAGCTGAGTGGTCATATTAAACATAGCCTATAGGAGTCACTGTGATAACAAACATTATCACATAGGTATAGAACACCTACATGGCTAAGTACCTAAATCATCACATTTGATTCTTCCAACAACCTCATCCTATAGGTGAAGAAATGGAAGCTCAGAGAAGTCATATTGCCTGCTCAAGAGCATGCAGCTAGTAGGCTGGGAAGCAGGATTCATCTCCTTCCTAAGTCTGTGTTCTTAATCTATATCAATGTACCATTCTCTGGCCTGCAAATTCTTAACTTCCAGAAATTAAGCAACATGAGCATATGTAAATCACCTTCATGATTTACTAAATCACTCACCTAAATTTTAGAGTTGTATCTTAGGTTTATTATATAACAGTTCACAAGTGGGGACAATTTTGCCCTCAGGCAGTATTTGATGATGTCTGGAAACATTTTTGATTGTCACAACTGGCGGGGACAGGAGACACTATTGGTATGTTGCTGGTAGAGATCAGAGATGCTGCCAATCATCCTATATTGCACAGGAAAGTGTCCCACAACAAAGGATTTTCTAGCCCAAAATAACAACAGTCTTGAGATTTAGAAGCCTTACTATTAGGTTGGTGCAAAAGTAATATCTGTTTTGGACCATGAATTTTAAATCATTATAACTAAGCTCAATCACATCTTTATTAATTAAAATAGGAACCATTGCAATCAACGCATTTTTTGTCAGCAAGAAATAAGTTTGTTTATTCTTGTAGCACAAAAATACGTTCTTTGGGATTCGATGAACTCTCAGAAAGTATTTTCTGCATTCTACTGGTTGTGGAAGCATTGTCCCTGCAAAAAGTTGTTGAGATGCTTGAAGAAGTGGTCGTGGTTTGGTGAGAGGTCAGGTGAATATGGCGGATGATGGATGAAGCAAAACCTTGTAGCCCAATTCATTCAATTTTTTCTTTCGTTTGAGTCAGAGTCTCACTCTATTGCCCAGGCTGGAGTGCAGTGGCACGCTCATGGCCACCACAGCCTCAACCTGCTGGGCTCGGGCAATCCTTCTGCCTCAGCCTTCCAAGTAGCTGGAACTACAGGCATGTGCTTCCACACCTGGTTTATTTTTTGATTTATTGTAGAGGCAAGGTCTCACTAAGTTGCCCAGGCTGGTCTCAAACCCCTGAGTTCAGGCAATCCTCTCACCTTGGCCTCCCAAAGTGCTGGAATTACAGGCTTGAGTCACCACCCCTGGCCTGTTCAACTTTTGAAGCATTGTTTGTGTGACGTGTGGTTGGGCATTGTCGTGGAGAAGAATTGGGTCCTTTCTGTTGACCAATGCTGACTGCAGGCATTGCCATTTTTGGTGCATCTCATCAATTTCTTAAGCATACTTCTCAGATGTCATGATTTCTCCAGGATTCAGAAAACTGTAGTGGATCAGATTGGCAGCAGACCACCAAACAGTGACCATGACCTTTTTTGGTGCAAGTTTGGCTTTGGGAAGTGCTTTGGAGCTTTTTCTTGGTCCAACCACTGAACTGGTCATTGCTGGTTGTTGTATACAATCTCCTTTTTGTCACATGTCACAATTTGATTGAGAAATGGTTTGTTTTTGTTGCGCAGAATAAGAGACCACTTCAAAATTGCAATTTTTTTTGATTATCGGTCAGCTCATGAGGCACCCACTTATCGAGCTTTTTCACCTTTCCAATTTGCTTCGAATGTCAAACAACCATAGAATGGTTGATGTTATGTTCTTTGGCAATTTCTTGTGTAGTCGTAAGAGGATCAGTTTCGATGATTGCTCTCAGTTGGTCGCTATCAACTTCTGACACTTCTCATCTTCAAGGCTCTCGTCTCCTTTGCAAAACTTCTTGAGCCACCACTGTACTGGACACTCATTAGCAGTTCCTGGGTCAAATGCATTGTTGATATTGCAAGTTTTCTCTGCTGCTTTACAGTCCATTTTAAACTTGAATAAGAAAATCGTTCCAATTTGCTTTTTGTCTAATATCATTTCCACAGTATAAAATAAATAGCAAGTAATAAGTCATTAACAAAATAATAGAGAAGTATGCATTAAAATGATGTACAACATGACCACATTTATTCAAGAATGTATTCCAACAGCAAACGGCAAATATCAACAAAGCAAAAACTGAAATTACTTTTGCATGAACCTAATATGTAAGGAGAGAATGACTACCTATGCTTTAAACTACATTACTATCTTGGTAAATTTATTTTCTTTTTCCAATAAAGAGAATGAATATAATTATCCCCATTTTATAAAGGAGAAGGTGAAGAGGAGAAATGGCGAATTGTTTAAGACAGGGAAGAGAGTCTGAAACGGAGGCTTATTGGACCCAGGATGGTTTACACCTGCTTCTCTGGCTTTGTTGTCTTGGTTCTGAAACTGTGGCTTTGCTAGGATAGAGATCTTGGTTAATGAGTCTGAAATCCATATACAGGAATCAGAAAAAGTGGGGGGAAAAGCGGTTAACAGTGATTCAGGAACGGGTGGTTAGTGGAGAGGGCTCCTTATCTTCTGGATAAAGGGAGTAGCTTTACTTAGATTCACCATTTTGGGGCCATTTGGCTCTCCTATCCCACTCCTAACCAGACAGTGGTAGGAACTGAGGTCTGGGAAATAGAAGCAAGTGCTCATTGTCACACAGCGAATGGCATCCCAGATGGAGCTCAGCTCTCCTGGCTTTTAGTTCGGTCCCTTTTTCTCTATCCTCTGTTGTCATTCGACTGCACTAGACTAAAGTTAGAGAGAGATCTTATAATTTCAGGGAGCTTCTCAGGTTCTCCTTTTGTAAACCTGGGATGACACTTTCACAGTAAAATGGAGAAGAATTGTGCTCAAAACAAGAATGCTAGGATTTAGGTATCAAGAGTATTAGGTACTCAGTCGGAATGGGATGCCCTCTGGGTCTAGGACTCGCTTAAAGATAGACGTCAGTGTTTCAGCAGAAATCCTTGCTTCATTATGAGCTGCCAGAAAGAAAAGGTCCTGATCTCAACAGAGTGAAATAGGAGAAGATTAATAGAAGTGAACTCAATTGCAGCTAAGGAGTAGGTACAGCTCATGATCCTGGTCACATTCTGTCTTACCACGGAAGCTGAAATGACAGATCCTAAGACAGCTGTAGATTTGGCCAGTAGTTGTGATCTAATTGGAAGTGCCCATGGAATTGGACAGATAAGAATACAACTGGACCGGAGATCAACTGCCCACAGGAAGTCGTTGTGGGGACAGACTCCCCAGGATGAAAGGAATTGGCTCTTTTAAAATCAGGCAACATGACCAAAAGTTAATTCTCTAAAACTCAGTTTGTCAAAATTCAATTCATCGAATGACCAACTTATTAAACGTTTTACAGTTTAAAGCTCCAATGTGACTGTTCTAATCGCTTTGGCAAAAGTGTTCATTTTTGGTTCCTGATTACATAATAAGATTTTCTAATTATGAACTAATCTAAAATTGTTCTGCCACCTGAGAGACTGGGAAACAAATTTTTAAATTCTGAAAGGTTGGCCAAAAAGAAATCACTACAAAACATTGTCACATAAAATACACTTTTTCTGCAGCTGAAACTTTTGTATTTTAAGTGTAATGAGTTCTTTGTTACTTCTGATTTCTTTCTGATGTTTTTGAATATATTTTTCTATTTTTAAAAGCTTTCCAGTATTTTAAGTATTCTTTTGCTAATCTTTTAAATCAGCCTTGAATATATCTCTAGCAATTAAAATCTTAAAGATAAACTAAATGAAAAAAAATGCTAAGAAAATTAGAATGAACCAAAAGCATGTTGCTAAAATGTTGAACTTTTCCTTTTTAGCATGGAAAAATTTGGTTGTGTTGACTTTTTAGTAGTTTGCAGAAAAATTAGACATGGAATATTAAGGCCATTCAAATCAAGGGAAAGGAAATAAGAATTTGCAAATAAAATTCTGTGATGGATTGCATGCTTGTACCTCAAATTTCATGTCTATTAACTATAAATATGAAATTGTGAAAGAAGGATTAGAAATTCTAAAAATGCTAAAAGATCTGTAAAAACAATCACAAAAAGACATTAAAAGGGACTTCCAAATTGGTTCTTTTAAAAAAAATTAGTATTAACTGAAAAATGAGTATGTAAAATGTTGAAATTTTGGTTTCTAATAATAAAATAGTTAATATTTAGTTAAAATTATATGTATTTCATCCTTGGTAATAAAATGGAACATTCTTAAAGCTGTTAAACAGTCTGTTAAAGTGGTTAAGAGCATGCTTGGTAAATGGAGTGGAGTAAATTTAGCAAATGATTTGGTCAACTGTCTTCATTAAATTGGTGAATCAGTGAATTGAATATCAGCGTGTGGGCTTTTGGCGAGTTGAGTGCAAGCTGGATGCCTGCAGAAAAGGATGTCTGCAGCAGTTGTGGGGACAGAAAATGGAAGCGGTGCCCTTGTGACCTTGAATTACACTGTGCAGTAAGAAAGAGATGTCTTCTGCCATAAGAAACAGCAGGTCGGTTAGTGCAGGGTCCATGAAGTTGGAAAGGTCTAGAGGACTGTTGTGGAGTGTTGGTCAGGCAGCGGACCAATGACAAGTGGTGACATAGCTTAGTGGTACTGAGGCTCCGCCAAGATCTTTGAACACCAAATTGTAGTGAGGAGATGCTCTAACCCTCCCTCCTGGACCACTTATTCACTGCCTTCAAGTTTCTGCCCAGCAGTTATCCTGTGTACCCGCTATAAAATAGCATTCTTCATCTTTTCTCACTCACTCACACATTCCGTTTTATCCCCCCACAATACTCATCTATTTACTTGTTTGTCTCCCTCACTAGAATGTAAACTCTGTGAAATTAGGCATGTGTTTTCTCCACTGCTACCTTCCCAGGGCCTAGAAGGTATGGGGCACTGAGAACATGTTCAATAAATATTTGCCGAGAGAATGAATAAACAAATGTGTGAATAACATAAGAGGAGTCCATGATGTGAATAACAAAGAGGAGTCCATGATGTGACCCTGGCTTATCTCTTTCACCTACTCCTATTTTCTACTCCTGTTCTCTAGCCTTACTGAAATACCCACGAATTGTTCCCTGAAAAACAAACAGCAACCGAAAAAAAAAAAACTCTGTCATTTCTGATCTGCCCTGTACTCTTTTATTTACTCTTCCTCTGCCAGAAACTCCTTCCTGCTTTGTCCACGCTGTGGACTCCAGCTTATCACTTGACACCCCTCCCTCTCCTTTTCTTCCCAGGAACAGCAGATCATAGCAGGCCCCACTGTTTGTATATCTTGATAGTGCTTGCATGGATCACCCTGGAATGTAAGTATCTATTCACACAGTTCTGTCAGTACTATGGTATGTGCTGTCTTTTTTATTATTTTTTGCGAAGATGGAGTCTCACTATGTTGCCCAGACTGGTTTCAAACTCCTGGGCTCAAGCAATCCTCCCGCCTTAGCCTCCCATAGTGCCAGCATTATAGGCAGGAGCCTATCGGGAGCAGATGTGATGTGGGGAGCAGGCGAGCGCTGTCACTGTAGCAGGCCTTGAGTAAAGGCCCCAAGTGAAGGCAAGGTCTCGCTTAATGGCCCCAAGTTCGTAGTCAAGGTCTCCTTTGGAAGCTCTGCATCCTAGCCAAAGGCAGGGGATGCAGCCTGCTACACAAAATGGTGTCTCAGATGCTCACACATCCGGGTGCACATAGTACAGATAAAGCCTTAGCTACAATAAGATAACCAAGGAACAGCTCGCCTTTTAGGTAGCAACAAAATTCCGCTATAGCTCCCTCACAGACCTTGAACCCCTTCCAACTTCCTTTGTGCTTGATTATAAAATAAACATGCTGAGCTTGTTCGGGGTCACTTCTCCTCCATCAGAGAAAAGTGTCCCACCTGGCCCTAGCTTTTCTTCATGTCTGTGTCTGTGTCTTTCTTAATCTCTAGTCGCTCTCTCGGGACCCTCAAGGCAGCCGTGCGGGTGCGGCATCTGGCGCCTGAACAGGGACCTGAGTACGAGAGAACTCCTAATCTCAGGCGAAGAGACAATCCGAGAGAGGTGCGCACCTAAAAAAATAAGGTGATGTGCTCCCCACATCACATCTGCTCACAACAGGAGCCACTGTGCCCAGCTGCTGTGTGCTTTTTCACCTCAAAATTGTGCCTTGATCATCTTTACTTCCTCAGCACTTGCCACAGGGCCTCAGTAAGAATTTGTTGAGTAAATGAGCCTATGACCAGGAGACGGACTGAGTTTATTTGTCCTCTGGGATCCCGAGAAGCATATACTCAAGAACCCAACTGTCTATAGCCCAACCAGGCCCCAGGGAGGGGAGATTACACAGAAGATGACACCACCTGGGACTTACCTGACTGAGGTGAATTGGACTGAAGCACATGTGGACCACACATTCTCCTCCTCTACTAGGTCTAAATGAGAGACAAAGAAAATGCCTCACGTGGTCTTCCTGGGTCTCTACTCTTATCATTCACAAAGCTAGAGGAGGAACCTGAAGGAAAGCAAACGACAGAATTCAGCCAATATGTCATGATTCCATCTCTCTGGGCTCCACCTGGACCCTGATAACAGGGTAGGAGTGCATTCCCAAGGGGATGAGGGAAGCAGGTGTATGACACAATCAAAATAGGGAAGTCATCCAAAAACAGTGCTGCACTGCATGCAGCAGA
Source organism: Tarsius wallacei (assembly GCA_963574415.1). NCBI lineage: Eukaryota > Metazoa > Chordata > Mammalia > Primates > Tarsiidae > Tarsius > Tarsius wallacei. The sequence goes on along the minus strand of CAUYQG010073130.1, from coordinate 11,957 downwards.
GGTAGGTTGTGATATCTTTATTCTTAGCTTCACCAACTGTTAGTTGCTGGAGACAATGGAATCCTTGGCCCTGGTTGATTCTCTTCCACAGGGGTGGTGGGAATGGGATGGAGGTAAGGCCTTGAGGGCCTCCTAAAGGTTAGCTGCTGCTACAACTGTGACCCATGGTCCTTGGTTATCTTCTCCCAGGTAGGGGCATAACCAGAAAAGACACACAGCACGAATGTCAGGATATCTCGTCCTCCTTCATAGGTTGCATCGGGTTGTTAATTAAGGGGACACACAGTGAAATTTGTCTAATTAACCCTCTGTTGGACAGAAGCTGAGAGAAGAACCAAGGAAAACACAAGCATAGTTTCTGTCATTGCCTCTGTAACTTAGGAGATGAATATATTTCCAAAGATAGAATTGGAAAAATCATCCTACGTCCTTCTTTGGCTTTGGTCACTCCTCACTTTGAGAATTTGGATTCCATGACTTTCTGGATATACAGCCCCTCGAATTCTCTTCTTGGGCATCACCATCTGAGAGCAGGATGCTTCTGCAAAAATGCATGGGAATAATTAGAGAAAAATGTCTCCAAGAGACATTGGCCAAATAATAAATGACAAGATGTCTTCAGGTATAAATCTGGAAAGGATACATGTGCACTGTAAGTAACACCATGATTCCTCCCCCCCTCCAAAAATACAGTTTATTACTAACCCTTTGGGAGCTCAGGGGGTCACTGCTGTAATTTTCATCAGATTGAACACACTTTGAAATGAAACCAGCATTGTTAGCACAGCTTGGGAGCTGCTGTCTATTTTTTCCCACTTGAATACCAGCCTCACCAAAGAGAGTTTAAATTTTAGATATGCTCACTCCTGGAGCAAAAATCCCATGGAAAATGATTCTTGGGAGGACATGCAAATGTGCCAGTGACCTACATACGGAGCCTATAAGCCCATCAGATTGCTTCTGCTGCTTGAAACCTGTGGAAAAATGGAAAAATAAAATTACATTTTGTATGTCATGCTCCCCAAAACACTGAGATTTTTCTAGGGCTGTTTTATAAGAAATTATTCATTAGGGATATTTTCCTTTGTCTTTGTGGCTCTGCCAAATGACACATTTAAACTAGATGTGGTTAATTCATGGAATAATTAAAGTGTGAAATTATGTAGTTGATGTTTTATTTTAAGGTTTTAAAACTGCATGATCTTCTCACAACCCAAAGCAGCAGTAGCTTTAAAAAAGAACAGATTGTGGGATTCAATAGCCAGGTATACAATGCCTGTGCTTAATATACCATTGGCACTTTCCTTACGGCTAGACAGACAGAAGGTATTTGCAGAGGTTAGTTTAGAATGGATAAAGTTGGCTAGTCTAAGGTAATGGGTGGGGGTTGTTTTCTGGAAGTCTGCATTGGGTCCAGGCACATTTTAGAAATGTAGGCTTCATTTTTCTGGCAGTGTTGGGGGCTTGCCTTTCCTTGGCTGACTATGTCTTCATTCTTCCATTTTTGAGCATGCTTGGAAACTTCCCCAAAAGAAAGATAGTGCTATTGGATATAACCCATGGACTGTATTTCTTGGAATCATGAATGTGTTTGATGTTTGTCAAGAGATTTCAAGGAACCCAAAAGACTTGGAAGATCCCCAGCAACATCAGGACTGGCAGAAACTCCAAGCAGTGGAGATTTTGTGCCATGAAAGAGATCAAGGCACTGAAAACTAATGGGTGATGTTTGCAGGCACAGAAGAGACAGGAATAGACAAGGAGTTATAATGTGACTCAGGATACTTTCAGATTCAGGCAGTAAGAATCTATTTCACACTAGATCAGGAGGAAACAAAAGTGGGTGCTGGTGGTGTGAGGAGGGTTTATTGGGAAATGTCCAGGAAGTCCAGGAGTAGGTCTAGGAAAACAAAGATAAAGGATCAAGATTCACTTTTCACCTCTTGTTTCTCTGCTTTGTGTGAGTTTGTTTACATTTTCTTTCTTTTTTTTTAAATTTTATTTTAAAAATGTGGAGTACAATTCTGGATTAGGTATACAAGTGGTCATTGTACAGGTAAAGTTTGGGCCTCCCTTTGGTCCCCATTTCACATGGTTTGAGGTCAGTTACTCTTATTGATGTTATGTACTCCTCCGGCGTGTTTTCATTTTCAATTAGTTTTCTCTATGTGACTGAGTAAAGGGTCAACAGCCATGTTTCTATAATCCTCAGAATTTTCAATCCACTGGTAGTGAGAAGAGCAAGTCAATTTCTCTAGTCAGTTTCTTAGATTAGCTCATCCTGGGTCATGTCATCAGGGATACAGTGCAGGATGTCTGTTCTTGGTCATGTGTCCACTCTGTGTGCTCAGAAGGAGAGAGGAGGGCACTTACTTGACAGCTCCACTGTTATTACCAGAAGTTGGGGAAGGAATCCCCCAAGAAAAACATGTTCTGTGAGTAGAATACAGGAATAAAAAACCTACTGGGTAGATAGTAACAATAGTCATTACAAACCACCCCCTTCTTCCCTGCCTTCCTCAATCAGTTATCTTACAGCTAAGGTCAGTGATCTTCTCTACCAGGGTGGCAAGACTATCTTTTCCTTAGGGCTAACGAAAGGCATGACCAGGCTCTGGGACAACATTGGAGAGTAAAGAATTGTAGAAACATATGCAGAAGTCACTCTGGCCATGTCACTGAAGAGGAAGCAAACCCAGAAAGTGACATTTGTAAGAATTTTACAGAAATAAGTGATAGAAGAAAGCTGTTGCCAACAGAGGTTAGTGGACTGTCTTAGTGAAACTTCATAGGATGGCATACTTAGTGGCAGGGTCCAGCCCTGTCTGCCTTGATGTTTTCTTAGACTGGGACTAGCAGAAGTTTTATGAGGATTGTGCCTCTGACAGTTTGTGGACTGGTTCCAATCTGACCAGGGAGAATGCCAGGAAGCAGAATGAATCCCACTCAGGCTCTTGGGGGTCTTCAGAGGGAAATTCTGGCTTGGTGAATTCCCAGCACCAGCAGCTCATGCCAGGAGAACATGGGCTGAGTCAGAACCCCTCTATGAGCTCCCGGCTGGATTCTCATTGGCTCTGAGATTGAGTAGGGCTGAGCCTCCATAATAGAGACAAACAAGAAGAGACAATGAGGTACCAAGAGGCCTCTGAGGGAGCAGCATCAAGATAAGAACAGGGGATGAAGAGGGAAGGACAAAGAGTCAAAGTCACACTTTTCTGGGGACTGTAACTATGCTTTTCTCTAGTCCAGTGCTCTACAGAAGCTAGAAGGCTGTGTCCTTTCAGTTTTTTCACTGTTGTACCTGCTTAAGGTCACCTGCAGCAGGCGGTGGCTAGGATCTTCATATCTCAAGGGCTAGATGAGAACTGCAGGTTGACTTCACAGGCCCCACAGAAACTTCTCCTTCCCAAAGTCCTGTCCTGAAGGCTTAAACTACAGGTTAAATAGATTCTGCTATTTAAAACTCCCATGACTATTGCAGGCATGTATCCTATTCTTCAATTTCCTCTTGGAAGCTTTGTACTCTGGAATCTAACTTCTCTGCCTCCTTTCCACATTGTTTTCAGTCAACCACATTTCATTGTCCTTAATTAACCTGGTGGTATTAGTGCTGAGGACACAGATTAGAAAAGCTGTTGTTTCTGAAATTAAATTTTACCTTTCCCACCCCTTCTAGGAAAGGTTAGGGCAGCCAAGAATATATAGGTCATGTTTCCAATTATGAAACACCGATGATGCTATTTTTCCTCCTGCACTAACAAAAATAGAAAGAAACATGGGGAGCTGAGCTGTCTGTAGGAAGCCAGCAGTCCCAACATGGCTGCCGCAATCCCCAGTGGTTAACCACCTTAGCACATGTGACAAGACAGAGCATGCCTCATGGCCAGGGAGGATTTTTATATAGCAGAGTCACTAGGTGGCACTATCAATAAGGAAGGATCAAAAGTGCTCCTTGCCACCAGACCTGTGAAAAGTAAGGCAATTAAGCAGCTAAGATAATATGTGTGATAAATAAAAAATTGTGGTTGTATCCATGCAATAGAGCAATATCAGTAGTTCCGAGCTTTTGAATTCCTGGGGAGTAGATGTTTGCAGGTGGTCAAGGTGAAGATGGACACTTTAGGAGGCGAGAACAGAATTTGCAAATATTCCTTTGTAGAACAGTGCTTTATTGGTAAAGCTTAAATACCTGTAGTTCAAAATGCTGTGGCTTCAGCTTCCTACAGGGATGGAGAAGCATGTGAGGTTGGAAATGGAGAGAGTGATCTGAACAAGAGAAGTCTGCAATATTCTGCTAAGGATTTTATAAAGAGAGATTTGGAGGTGATTGAAGCAGAAGAGTGTCATGATCCATAGGCTAGGATGTCAGTTACAGGTAAGAAATGATCAGGGCCAAACTTACATCCTAACACAGAAGACCAGAAGGAGATTTCAGGCTGGAACTTCTTTTGGATGGAGTTATCAGGGGAAGGGTTATTGTGGGGTCTCTCTCCCTAAAACAGCTTTAAAACATCCTCCATGCTCCTTAACCCTGTAATATGCACCTATCCTCCCAGACCAGAATCTTCAGTTGGAGGAGATCTCCAGGATGTTTAAATCAATGCAATGATTCATTGATCCAGCTTCTTCTCAAGAGAACATTTAGACTCTTGAAGCAAGTCAATGGATTGTAGAAGAGGGCAAATGGTAGGAAGTCCTCTGTCCATCGAGCATACAACTTCCTCCTTAGTACTAACTGTAGCTGTTGTGGTTGGCATCTTGTCTGTATCCCATCAGATTTTGCATCTACAGAGTCTGCCAGCTGCCTTGATGGAATTAACAACCTCTGGAGCAGCCTTCAATTAACAGCTGATGGGAATTATGGTATAATACTCTCTCTGGACCTCCTGCCAAAGAAGAATAACAATGAGGAAGCTATTTTCCACTGTTTCCCAGGGTTTGACAGCAAGATCAAGCTTTAGATATCCCCCACAGTAGTAACTCACTGTACGATGTTCTTTTACTTGGTTCCTTCCCTTCCCTGTCTCATTTCTCTACTCACTCACCAGTGTTTGCTGGGGTCATCTCTCATTCTGCTTGCACTTTAATCTTTCTTTGTCTCAGGCAAACCCAAAGTAACATACTATTAGTCCTAGTTCTGCTCTCTAGAGAAGATATACTTGGAAAGAAATTCGAGGCCTGTCTGTTTTGTTAGGAGCAGCAGCAGTATCACCAGGCAACCCTACTACAAATGTAAATTTTCAAGCCCACCCCAGACCAATGCTCAGAAAGTCTGAGGATGGGGCTGCTGATCTATGGTTTAATAAACTCTCTGAGTGATTCTGGCTCAACAAGTCTGAGAACTACTTGCTGTAGGGAATTCTGGTTTAGAGAAAGGTAAGGCACATTTCTAGAACCTTCAAATGTCCCTCTCTTTAGTTCCCTGCTTCTGGATGTACCCTAGTTTTCTACCACAACTGAGCCCCACATTACATCTCTCCCTACAAGTCAACCCACTGGTTTATAAGTCCAAGAGGAAACACTACTATTGATCTTCTGCTGAGGATCAAGCTCTCTCAGCTAAAGCCTTTCAAAACCTTCCAGAATCCATTCCCTGAGCTGTCTGCAGCTACTGATGACAACCGCAACAGTAAGAATGTGCAGCAGAAGCACTCACGTTTGCATATGTTGTCTATGGCATTCTGGAAGATCTTGTTAGGAGAAGCTAAGTGGGGTGATGGGCTAGTGTCATGGAGAATGATGCCTGGTTCTCAGGTACATACTCATTATTTGCCCTGCCTTTGGCGCTTTAACTGGAGCAGATATACCACAGGCCAATGAAAGGAAGCTATGAATATTTCCAGACCTTTGCAACCATCACTCCACAATCCCCTCAAAGTCAGCGTCAACTTTTATCCAATGGGATACTACTGACATCAAGTTCTAGACCCTTGGTTCTGTCTCTTCCCTAGCTTTCTCTGTTGACCTTTGTTTTCAACAGATTTGAGATCCTTCTATATGCCACCTCACTAGTTATTGATGGTTTATGTTGCCTCCAGTGAGAATTATCTACCCCATCTTTAGACCTAGCAGAAACCCACTTGGTTTTACCCCCTCCCATGTACCCTGGGAATTTAGATAGCACTTACTATCCAGGACATGAGCCAAAGCCATTAGCAGAATGGAGCTGACCCTGCGGCGTATGACAGATGGTGCTAGGCTTGGCAGGCAGCATTTTCCAGGAAACAGGATCTTATTTGTTCTTCAGTCATGGGGAGGGAGGAGGTTAAGAGACAGTCTTGAGTTCACACTCTCTATGCCATTTTCTTTCTTGCAGCCCAGCTGCTCATTCCCACTCTTTGTCTATCTTTTCCTTCAGCCCAAGGACATTGTGGAACCTGTCAGGCAGGGGAGAACAAAGAGTTTGAAGGAGATAAAGGCCAAGAGGATGAAGAGAAGTAAGGCATGGAACCCTTCAGTGAATTCAAGAGTAGAGAGCTTTCTCTAGGGACCAAGACTCCTGCAGGAGTGGCAGTGGGGGGAAGTTATTCCATAACAATTTAGAAATCAATGGAACACCAGTGCTAAGAAACCTGAAAATGGGAAACAGATGCTGTCATCTCCCGGCCAATGTATCACTGGGTGATTTGTAGAAAGGTTCACATCTGTTCTCAGCAATGAACAAGGATCCTCTTCAGTCCCTTTGTTCCAGGTTAAATTCACTGACACCCGTTAAGATAGTCCTTGTGTGCACATTTCTTCAGATGCTTTCAGATGTTTCCTCTTGGACTTAAAAACCGGTAGGTTGACTTGTAGGGAGAGATATAATGTGGGTCACCTTCTTCAGAAGTCAATCATTTATCATTCTATGCTCTTAAAATGTTGTCTCTAGAATGGAGCAAGACACTCCATCCTGATGCAGAAGATGCAGAAGGAGATGCTGTCAGATTGCTTTAGTGATCACATCGCCCTTTCAGCTCTTATTAATTTATTTAAGTTTACATAGGACTCCTTAGGTTGATCCTTCTCACTAGCAAAAAAGAAATAGTGGCCAGAAAACACCCACAACCTGTTTATTGATAACATCAACTCTCTTTCCTCCTTATCACTGTAATAATGCCACCTCCCCTAGGAAGTCATCCTGTCAGAAGAATGGATCAAGCGTCTCCCTCCTTTCTCTCAATCTCTTGCTTTTGTTGTTTCATTTATCTTCTTATTGCAACTGTGATTTTCCATTTCTGAGCTTCTCCTCACCATTAGACACAAGGAATTATGTTTTATCCCCAGGACCTAGGACAGTGTGTGGCAGAGAAGAATAGCTTAATCAAAGTCAAGTAAATGAAAAAATATATTTTAAAAAATATATTTCCATCTACAATTATTTTTCATTCCTTTCTTTTTAACACACAGGGAAAATTCTTCTTGTTCTTCTTGACTTATGTGAACATTGACCATACTTCTTCCTGCCCACCCCAGGCTTTGGGTCCTCTTTCACATGTTCTTTCTCCAGTGCCATCAATCTTTCCATCTTCATTAATCATAAAAGCCCATAGATATCTGCTACAGGGGTGTTAGGCTAAAAAGGATCTCATTCGACTTACTCTGTACCTGGACTGACTCCCAGCGTCTTTCTTCTATGCAGAGCCATTTTTCACAGAAACAAAGGCCTCCAGGCTTCCCCACCCACCTGCAGCCCAGATCACATTTCCTTTCTTCTAGTGGCAACAAATCCTGCCAGTGAGGTCTCCATGGTCAAAGCATTGGTGGGTGCTCATCAAAGACACGTGGGAGGGCGGCTGAGATGACTCTGAAGATGCTCTTTAACACCCAGTTCTAGGACTCTGTTGTTCATGGCCCTGTGGTTTGGTTACATACCAGTTTTAACTATTTCTAACCCTCAGACTGAAATATTATGGTAATGTATATTGACCTAGAGCATTTATCACAAGGTCTCTGTAACTCTTTGCATAATGACGCAAAGATATTCAACCAAAGTGGTGCCCTCCGATTGTGAATAAGGCAGCCTGCCCAGGTTTAAAAAGAGGAAGTCCAAGTTATATTGTTGGACCTGGTCAACAATTCTTTCTCACCATGTGCCTATCCCATCGAGCACCCTTTTTTATACTCTCTTCCTCATCTTTCTCTTTTCTCCTCCTCCTTCTTTCTTCTTCTTCTAACTTGTTTTTTTCCCCTTACTCCATCTCTGAGTAGATCAGTCAAAATATTGAGGGAAGGGGTCTTGAAAAATACATTGGGAAAAAGGCATAAAATTATTCTTATAAATAAGAAATGGGTAATTATTAGAACATAGACGTTTACACTAAATTGATGGCAAAGTACTGGAATATATTATAAGATGTCTGCTTTAATAACTGTATCTTGGTGGTTGCTAGGATACACTGGTACTTTTAATAACATAAAAGGAGCTAGAAATACTCGTAGCTACTTTCTCCATTGAAAATATTACTGGCAAGAAAAGGGACATATTGCTGGCTAGTGCAGTGAGATATTATAAGCCTTCCATTGCTCATTAAAATGCATCTATGTTGTTTATATTATTAATGGTTCTGTTTAGAGTTTTTCTTCAAAATAGTTGAACCTTGTGATAATGAGACTTGTGATTTAATGGACCTGAATGGTGAATATTTTTATTTTTCTGAACTATATTTAATTCCGTTCATTCTTACTCTCTTCCATTCCATCTGATCCAAGAGGCCTTTAATAAGCACCTACTAAGTGCCAAGCACTGTTGAGACACTCAGGATAAGAAGATTTTGAATAAAACAGCAACTGGATTTCTTATTGGCAGTCAGGATAGTTTTTTTTTTTTTCCTCGAAAACATAGCAAGTGATGTTTATTTCTACTGAAGAATGAACACTTTCCTTTCATTGCTTGTGTTTAAAAGACTGTAGAGCTTGAATTAGCCTGTGGCCCTTTGTGGAAGCGTAAATCCACTCTTGATTTGAGCTAGGTAAAGCTGTATTAAGCAGCTAATGCAAATACAATGCTATTACTGCTCTAATTGGGTCTGAATAAATCTCATGGGAGCACAAAGTCAGTGATTAATTTTAACTTGGAAGACAGGAAAAGGAAAAAACTCTAGGAACTTCAAAGAAGTGAGGATGTTTAAGTTGAGACTTGAAAGAAGTTGAGGATTTTGGGATGAAAAAGGTGGGAACGGTATTTCTAGTGGAGACAAGGAAACATCTTAGAAATGTGGACGCTTGTTCTATAATCACTAATGTTTATTGGTCACATATTTGGTGCTTTGCCTGTTTTAACTCATTTAATCCTATAACAACCTTCTGAGGTAGATATCATTACTATCTCATTTTCAGACTGTAGAAAGTGTGTAAGAGTGATTAAAGAGATCAAGGTCACACAGTCAGTATACATGATAACCCTGGGGTCCCAACCCATGTAAATTCCCTTCGGAGCCTGAAGTCTCATCCATGACCCCACCTCTCTCTGTGGTAGGTACTCTAGTGTGGTTGCCTTGAGTGAGATGTGAGGAGAGGTGATCAGGCTGCTAGGAAGGATGATGCTGTGCCTTAAATGACATGTTTAAAGTGTTTATACTTTATCCTCAATAAGCTGGGGAGCTGATGTAGTATTCCAAGCAAGGAAGTGATAGGTTCTGAATCCATATTTTAGGAAGTGATAGGTTCTGAATCCATATTTTAGAACAATAATTCTGTCAAAAGTATGTAGGCAGGACTTAGGTGGAAGGTTGCAACTGGTTCACCATCCGGAATTTGAGGCTTTGAGGCATTTCTTTTTATACTTTCATGTTCCTGCTTCTCAATGCTTCCTTCACTGACTTTTTGTTGTGTTTTTTTTTTTTCCCCAGTCCTGTTCATCATATCCTCTAGAACTCCTGTCATTGTGGGGACATATTCTGAAATTCCTACCTCTTCACCAAATGCTTACTTCATCTTTTGCCTTAACCAAAGCTTAGTTTTACACTATGGATATTAATTTTTCAACCAATGTGTCCTTTCTAATGAGGGGTGCTCTACACTATAGGAAATGAAGCTGCAGGGAGAGGGTTTACCTTGCCATAATACTCTATTACTTTTTCCAGATTCTGGTCAAAAATTCATCTTTACACGAAGCTTATACCACTCCTTGGTGCTATTATTTACTAGTCATAAAATTCATCTAAGACTATGGCATCCACCCCAAGGCCTATCATAACCCTGGGGAACCTCACTCCTCTGGATAACTAACACATTGATTTCAGATTTCTGCAACCTCCTCATTTCAAGTGACCTTAACCTCCTTTCTTAATAACTCATAACCTTGGCTACCTTGGACCTTACCATTATCCAGAATGGTTCCACTTCCAAAATCTGGGTGGGAGGATCATCAAATAGAACTGGAATGTGCCATGCCCAGCATACTGCTTCAAGTATATTTCAAACTCATCTCAGCAACTTTGTCTGCATTTCTTCTTTTCTTGGTTTCTCTGCTTAGAGGTTGTGCTGCTTAATGCTATCCTGCATTCTTTTTTTTTTTTTTTTTTTGCTTTTAAAGATGTAAGGTACAAGCCAGGCTTGGTGGTTCAGCCTGTAATCCTGTGCCTTTGGGAGGCTGAGGTGAGTGGATTGCCTGAGCCCGCGGGTTCGAGACCCACCTGGGCAAGCAAGACCTCATCTCTACAATAAACCAAAAACTAGCCGGGCGTGGTAGCGCGCACCTGTAGTTCCAGCTACTTGGAAGGCTGAGGCGGAAGGATCTCTGAGCCCAGCAGGTCGAGGCTGCGGTGGCCGGGAGCGGCCACTGCACTCCAGTCTGGGCAACAGAGTGAGACTCCAACTCAAAAAACAAACAAACAAACAAACAAGCAAACAAAAAAGATGTAGGGTACAATTCAGGATTAGGTATATAAGTGGTCTTCATACAGGTAAAGTATGGGTCTCCCTTTGGTCCCCACACTTTGCCTGGTTTGGGATCAGGTACCTTTATTGATGTTGTGCGCCCCACCTGCCCTTGCCCTGGCAGTATTCCACTTGTGCCAATCCCTTTCTTATAGTATTATGATAAATGTTCAGGGTCTGCTTATGAGTGACAACATGTGGTACTCTGTTCTTTGTTTCTGTCATAGATCACTGAGTTTGATAGACTCTAAATCCATCCAAGTTGCTGCAAAGTCCATATGTTTGTCCTTCTTTATGACTGTACTACATTTTTTTTATCCAGTTCAGTTTCGATGGGCAACATGGTTGATTCCATATTTTTGCTATTGTAAATAGTGCTGCAATAAACATGCATGTTCAGGTAACTTTTTTGTAGATTGACTTGAGTTTCTCTGGGTATATTGCCAGTAGACTGGGTCATATGGAAGGTCAATGTCTAGTTCTTTTAGAAATCGCCACACTGTTTTCCAAAGAGGTTGCACTAGTTTGCATTCCCACCAGCAATGTAGAAGCATTCCCTCTTCTCCGCATCCTCACTAGCATCTGTTGTTGTTTTATTAATGATGGCCATTCTTACTGGGTTAGGTGGTATCTCAATGTGGTTTTGTCTGGCATTTCTCTGATGATTAGTGAGGCTGAGCACTTTTTCATGTGTCTGTTGCCTGCCCATATATCTTTTTTTGAGAAGTGTCTATTCATATATTTTGCCACTTTTTTTTAAAATTCAATATTTTTTATTATGATATTGTGGGGTACAGTTAAGGGTTAGGTGTACAACTACGCCTCGTTCAGGCACCCTTGTTGATAGGAAGTGTCTTCCCGTCCCCAGACAGATATTTACTACCTTTAATCCCATCACCCTCGCCCTCCCCCCCATAGTTTCCCACCACTGTCAGTCATTTTCTTATGGTAATACATTGGATGATCCAGGTCTACTATATGAGTGAGGACATGTGATACTCAGTTCTTTGTTTCTGTGAGAGGTCACTCAGTATTATAGACTCTAGTTCCATCCAGGTTGCTGCGAAATTCATGATTTTGTTCTTTTTTATGGCTGC